>ML787326.1:438495-451951 GCA_009831015.1 Picea engelmannii
GTCTATTTGGAACATGCGACGAAAAAATTGATGTTCGCAGGACATAGGTGTAGGCAGCTTACAAGAAAATGGAAAAATGTTAATTGGCTGCCAACAGGACGCAAAAGAGAAGAAATTAACAGATGAAGGAAATTCACCCTCTGGCCACAGAAGGTAAATTACAATTTCAATTGAATACCTTCAAATGTTTTTAGATGTAAATAAAATTGTGGTATATATTAACATACTTGAAACTTTTGATGATAGGTTGACTAACACGTCAAAGGCCACAAAAGAAAGGCTTTCTAAATGTGGCCAGAACAAGCTAGGCCAGGGCGACTACTTGAACTTGCAGTCACGAATTGTAAATACCTAAATACCTTATTTGTATCGCCTTAAAATTTTTAGGTAATTGCAGCGAATAACATAAAGAATACACTCTTATGAAATGCAGGGTGACAAGTTTGGTACTGAAACCACAGAGGAAGACCTCCAACTTGGTTACAAGTACGACTATAAAGAGGTAGTTGAACGCAGAAAATTATTGGGGTAGATACCAAGAAAAACTTTGCAGGATAAGGTAAATAAAATTCAATCCGCTTTAACCTTTATTATTAAAATAATAAAATCATGTTGGATATTATTAATATTTACAACTTTGTTTTAATCAGGGGAGCAACACTGTCAACGAACGCACTAGTATTAGAGAGCAATGCGTTGATAGAATTTTACAACCAGAAGATGGTTCTGATCCCATTCAGTCCCAATTTTCCATGGGGGTGTAGCTCCACGATGGTGCTACGACCGAGCTGGCACATGACGATAATATGGTTGTATTTTAATCATATACTTAATAATTTCGTAGTTATACATTTTGTACTTCTGTTTTTTTTTACTTATACATTTATGATTGTACTTATAAAGTTTGTGGTGTCAATAGAAGATAATGTTGTACTTGAGGCTCATACAGTTAAAGAGGATCACATGGGGGCAACCATTCCAACGGTGTTGACCAGTGCACTAGGTAAATAATGACATTGCAGGTGTTTTTTTTAATATTACTGAACTAGTTCAATGATATTTAAAAACTAGCCATTTAAATTTTGTATTTTTTTCTTTTGTAGGTGATGCCTTATCACAGCGGCCTCCATTACACCGTGAGTACCCCGCGACTAGGCATGATCTACGCGAGAGGATGCAATCACAATCAGATTTTGAAGAGCACCCAAAGAACAAAGACATAGATATTGATGAAATGATTAGGAACTATAGAGCTAAGAAGAAGAGGTCGGCTAAAAGTACTAAATGATGATGTACATGAATATTTTAATAATTATTTAATATAAAATCTATTTTCACCATATTCCACTCACTCCAAACGGATCAAGGAAACATTTTATTTCATTGTAAACAATTGTGAATATTGGTATGTATATATGTTTGTTTTTGCTGTAAATATTTCAATAGATTTATATGTTGGGTATTGGGGAATTGAGAGTGATGTGAGGAGCCGGGAGGGGCCATAAGATATTCCTCCTTCACATGGTTGGCCATGTTAAGTAGAGAATAATTTATTAGAGCCGTTTATTCTTGGAGCAAACCTCCCTCGATCCAACTGAGCAACAACAAAGTCAATGTTGACTTCGTTGTTGCTACTTCAAATCAAGGGAGGCAGTTTGATCAAATATTAGACGCGTGGCTCCAATAGATTATTCTCAAAACCAAGAGGAGATCATTCAGGTATGTTATGAAACTATCATAAAAATGCATCTTAGATTAAATAATGCGCTACAAATATTACTTGTATTGATTTTTTATATTTTTATGGAGGTTGAATGATTTTGGCAGGTACTTTAAGATATTTCTTCGTCAATTGAGGGAATCTCAAGACTAAAAAAGGGTCATACAACTGAAGAGAAACATGCGGGGCCAACCATTCCAACTGTACTGTTGACCAGTTCATCAGATCAAGTGTGATTTCTCCTTTCATCATATAAGTTTATATAGCCATCAATTCTAGTTATGTTTAATGTTTTATGAATTGTTATGTTTGATTACTAAATTGAAAAATCACCATTTAGGTATGTATAATATTTTGATTATGTCCTCTAGATATTACGGATCTGCCAATGTAGGTTTATGGTTAACCAATGGATAAATCTAACATGAATGCATGGATAAATTCTAACATGAATGTATGGCTCCGAACATGCCGCCAAAAATGGTAGTTTCTTTCTGGTGACAAGATATTTGGAGGAATGGAACCTACTGAAATGAACATTATGACCATTTGGAGGCTTAGATATTATGATATTGTATTGCACCAAAATTGAAAGGACCGTTTGGAGGCCGAGAGATAGAGATATTGCAATGAACCGTTTGGAGGCCGAGAGATAGAGATATTGCAATGAACCGTTTGGAGGCGAGAGATAGAAATATTGCAATGAACTGTTTGGAAGCCCAGACATCATGAGATTGTAGTACACTCCAAAGGGTGCATTGCAATATCACATATTTTCGCCTCAAGCGGTCATTTCAAATCTAGTGTAATGAAATATCATGATGTCTGGGCCTCAAAATGGTTCATTGCAATCTCATTATCTCTCCACCTCCAAACGTTCCTCCTTTACAAAACAATACAATTTTGCTCCTTTCATACAAGACGAAAGCTAAGTAGTATGGATATGTATCATTGGGAACTTTAGGCATCTTCTCACTTCCTTCTGGGAAGAAAATATCATCCAAATGGTAGGGTTCCTAAGGGATCATCCTTGCTCAATGCTTGGATTGATCCTTGGATATGTTCCTTTCTGGTTGATATAAGTCCCTATATGTGTCTAGGGCCCCTGGATGTGTTCCAGGGAATCCTTGCTCAGTGCTTGGATTGATCCTTGGATGTGTTTCTTGGTGGTTGATATAAGACCCTAGATGTGTTCTAGGGCCCCTGGATGTGTTCCAAGGAACCCTTTCCTAATGCATGGGTTGATCCTTGGTATTGTACCTTGGTGGATAAGACCCTAGATGTGTTCTAGGGTCCCCAGATGTGTTCTGGGGAAACCTAGTATTTGACCAGGTAGATCTTGGTGTAATACCAAGATGTGTTGATGTGTGATCCTCTTTCTCTCTCCCGGGATGTTCCATGAGACCTAGGAGTTCCTATGAAGATGGACATGACCACATTGTTGATGGACACCCTTATGCAGTGATGATAAAGTTTATAGGTCATTATGAGACTCACGTGGACATGTTTTTCCATTATGGACCCCCCCCTTGAATTTGTCTTAAAAGGTACCCCCTTGTTGTTTTATGTGATTGAGGTTTTATTTATGTGATTGGGGTTTTATATGTGTTTAGGATTTTTATAATTAATATTAATATTAATTGACATTTTAATTAATATTTTTATTAATTAAATGTCAATATTTAATTATAATTATAAATTTCCCTAACCCCTCTCCCTAACTACAAATAAGACCCTACCCTCTAGCATTCTATTACACTCACACTCACTCACTACTCACTCTCCTATTTTTTGTGGCTACCTCAGTTGTTCTCACTTGATGATGGTGCAACCTCCTTTTTGGACTATCTTTTCAGATCTGAGTTTTGTTTGCTACAGTTGTCTTGTGATGGTCTATACCTTGGAAAAATTGCTCCTAAGTCCTTATGACAAAGATCAAACCCTAGAGGTTTTATCCATGAACCTAAAACTATTTTTGAGCATTTTATAAAGGTTTTCATCCACACATGTGACAGGTACATCTTTCTTATATCAGGAGGTAAGCTTGAGGTTTGTCTTTTCACTCATAAATTTTGTTTATACTCATAATTTAATTTAGATATGTTTTTTTCTTTTCTCATATATGTTGATCTTGTGAACAGAAAAATAAAAAGGCATTATTTGTTTCTATTTTTCCCTAATTCTAATTACAATTTTCCTATGACTTTAACCACGGGCACACTACTCTAGGAAGCCTCCTCACACCTTCTTGTGACCATTCTTCTTTCTATTATTAGCCTATACCAAACATCACTAAACAACATAATGCCCAAAATCATACTAAGCTCTCTATTACTAATCTCTTGTTATGGAAACTACGTGTTATGGCACTCAAAACATAACTCGTATCTATAGGTCATCAAACTCACTATGAATCTGATGTATGATTAGAGTGGTATCATTCTTAGGAAGATACAATATGAAGATTAATACCAACTAACTTGTTACCTGTATTATACCAATCTTATTGAGGCAATGACATTAATGAATATGGGAAAGGTGATTGCCTTGTTTCTCTAATAAGTTGCCATTACATGTTACCAGTCGTATTGATTTCCCATATTCATTCCTATTCAACAATAAACCTACTACTGGAACTAGTGTAATTTGGCAATAGCGGTTATACAACCATTGCATGAATGATTTACATTTAATTGATACTCATATGATCTAATATCATGGACTAGTAATACCTGTATAGCCTTATTTACTCCTATTGTGTGATGTATGTACCCGATGAGTTCAATGAATATGGAATAAAGGGGCATCTATTTTATTTTTGCATCTATTTTATATTATTACTACGTGATCCTCTTTTTTCTAACAAGAAACACCAAACCATAAAGGTAAGCAATAATCTCATTAAGAGATAAGGGATCAGTGGTGGATAAAAAGGACCTAGTAGTGCATGTCACCATTACATGAAGGGATGGTCACTAGGAAAATAACTCCCCAAAACTACCTCTATGTGCACATGTACAATGTTACTAAAGTCTAGTGAAGCTTAGTTACATGTATAAGTTCCCTATAAATGATGTTATAATGATCATCATTATGACACTAGTTACAATATTACATCAATCCACTAGACAACATTAAAACACATTCTAACATATCCCTCGTCTAGAAATGAAAAAACCCAATGCATGCATCAATATGGATCTTTAATTTTTGAAGCTAGCCATATGAATGCTTCTTTGAAGCTATCCATATGAATGGATCTTTAAGTTTTTCGGCTTTATGATTTGGTACAAAAAAATTTAGGAAAATTGCTAAGTTCATGAGATGTGACGGGAACATGTGTAAAGAGATTGAAATTGATTGTTATTGATTGCAATCAATAACAATCAATTTAAATGTCACGCCACTTGTTTCTCTCCATCCTCTTGTTTATTTCTATATAATCCTCTCATTTATTCATATGATTACCCACATTTTATATTACAATTCAACAATTCAACCCCAAAGAACTTACCTCGGAGCACCATTTAACTCTGCAAACTCACCTCTGGATATAGTGCACCATTGAATGATTGGTGAAGGGGGTCAATCTTGAAGATACAATGATAATTGTAACCAGCCCATAGGTAATGAAAATCTTTGCAAAAGCATCTTGGTTTTCATTTTTCGAGAGGTTACAAGGCTAGGACCTAGGAATTGGATTGGAATTTGCTAAAACCTTCAACAGTAGGAGGGAATTAGTGCAAAAAATTACCCCAATTGTAATTGAAGAGTTCATCAATTGATCCATAGGGCTCCCCTTGCAAGGTGGAAGGTGGTTAAATAATTTGAAGCTACCAGTATATAGTTAGCCTTAGTTTCTAACAAATCCATATCCTATGCCCGACATACGAAAAGGAATTCAAAGGGAATTGTTGATTTCACTTTGGAAAGAGGTAGATTTCATCATCCAAAATTTCATAACTTGTTAGGGGAGGTAAAACATGGTGTTTCGCTACTTTTTCAAACACATGATGCACCTCAAGAATGAAGAAATCTTAAACATGACATTCTTCTTGCTCAAAAGCCTACCAAAAATGGTTGTCATGGTTCGCAAGAGTGAAAACCCTGAGACAAGGTAATACCACCAAGGTATGATAAAGAGGTTGATGATGACTGAGTTGGGTAAGCTTAATATCAGTTGGGAATTGTTTTTAAAAGGACTAGGGATAAAACCCAGGGCAAGGGTTATATTTCCTACCAATCGGCCTAGGAACGATGGAAAACAAACCCTTGGATATTCCACCTCAACCCCTGGTACATCTGTTGCTATGGAATCACATCATCACTATGATATGAGGGCCTCCAAGGCACTTACAGTTCCAATGTCACAGGAAAAGGAGGTTGTGGAATTACAAGTGGACCCTACTACAGAACTTGCCATTTGTCCATCTACAATCTCCATATCCTCATCTGAGTCTGATAGATTAGAGGATTTACAGCCTCAAAGGTTGTTCTCTCCAGAACAACTAGAACACCAATCCGATGATGAGCTAGTAGGGTTACAATTTCCAAGGTCCTCATCTCCATAGTAGCGGGAAGGATAATTTGATGACAAATGAGGGGAAATATAGTCTCCAAAGTCCTTGTTTCCAGAGAAACAAGAGGTGCAAGTCGATGATCATGAATTAGAAGGCTTACATCCTTCTATACCTTTCTCTACACCATAACAAGATCAATTTGATGATGAAATTGATGGATATTTTCATTCTCCTAAACCTAATCCACACCCAAAGCATGTTGGATTGAGGAAAAGAAGGAGAATCAAAGGTAGCATAGGAAAGTCCAAGCCTTGAATGGCCTCTAAATAATTTCATTTCTATAGCCCTAGTTACCAATATTTATTAAAGGATAACATGAAATTGAGGTTGTAAAATCAAAATCTAAAGATAAAATTGGAAAGAAACGGGTCTAGGGTTCCAAGCAATAACCCTCTAAATTCCTTATTAGAAGCCATTGACTCAAACGAGTCATAAATGGATAAGGAAAATGCTTATTCAGAAGAATGTATGAAGCTAGTTCATCAAATAATTAATATTGTATTGGATGACATCATGGTGAATACATATGCATGTATCCAACTAAAACCCGACCTACATGGATGACGAGATAAATATGATCTATTTTATCTGGGGATCATAAAGAAGAGCCATTAGCAAGTTATTGAGAAACTGACAGAAAAATGCTTCTTAATGTATTTAGTTCGGGAGGAGAAGTGGAAGCCAAATTTTAAAGAGTGTAAAGCATAGTTGATGCAAGCACAGAACCAAAGACAACATGCCTATAAATTAGCATTAGAGGCCCTAACTTGTAGGCCATAATCTCGAGTTTACCCCATATTTTTACATGAAATATGGAATACCTTTAGGCTTCGATACCTGGAAGCAGAAAAAACATATGAGATCAAACAACCTCAATATTTTATCAATATATTTCTATCCTGTGACTCTCTTGATTAGAACTTATTGTGTGAACTATATCATTTCAACTTCTACTTGCAAGACAATTCTCAGTGGAACCCCAATCCTTATGTTGGCGATATCCATCTCCAAGCATTTTCATCATTCATGTTTAGTCATGTTTAGTGGAAGAAAGCTACATAATTTTATGTCAGGATTGAAGGAAATTCAAGATTGGTCATTTGGTATCAGTATCCCCTACCATCAATTATAATAGTTTATTACCATAGGTTGTTACGATACCTTGGAGACTATGCAATCATTAGATACCATCAAATATACGATATCTCTAATTACCAAGAAATTGTCAAGAAACATTCCTTGAAAACATTGTTGATTTCCCGTGACATATGGGAACAACTCCCTAATTACTTAAGTAATAGGAAACTTATGGGTTATCCAAATTTCATTTGATCCCTCAACAGAGAAACCTTTTATATAAAATCTATAATAATACATGATGTTAGGTGGCTTGGCCTTGGATTTCACTTTCCCCTTCTTTGGTGTCATATTAGGTTTTACAAGTCACCCATCAATTAGGTAGAATGAGAAGAAGTTATGCAATGGAATCAAGTAGACAGAGAACTTGGATTTTAATGTGCAAATGAATTTGGGCATCTAGCCTTCAATTGGGAAGATCTTCACTTCGGTGCTCTTGAACAAGAATAGTAGGTTTCATGAGGACATGCAACACTTTTGGTTGAGGGGAGATGATGGGATCAAGAAATGACATCTTTTTTCCACATATAACTATCTCTTTTTCTATCACAAGAACCTAGTTTAAACTCTAATCCTTGTTATCATCACTACTTTGTTCTATACATCTCACAAGGTAAGGAGGATTGCAATTTAGGTTTCTTTCTTGTTAGCATGATTAAATTTAGGGAAGGTTGTGAAATTACTTGTGTTTTAGTGAATGATGAAGGATGTTGTCATAATATATATGTCTAAATAAACCTTGATAACACAACTTGTAGCAGGAATTTCATAATCTATTTCACAGGGTATCAAATGGCTTCACACAATTATGACAAGTTGAGGAAGATACCAAACAGTTATGGCAACAATGAAGAATATGCCAACTTGTTGTTATTAAGGACAAAGTATTATTCATGTCTAGTGGCACCTGTGCATTCAAGTCCATGATGTTGCAACAATTTGTGCCTATTCTTGTCCAGAGGAATTGATGAGTATGCCAACCTTCAACCGATCTAATCTTGTACTATGAAAATAAAGCCATGATGCCTGCATGCTTCAAGGTTTGATATGAAAATGAATTGAGTTTTCTTATCATGTTAATTTTGTTTCAGGAGACCCTGATCACTTATGGATCGTAGTGTTCCAAATACCAGTTTGTAATTAAAACGAACACCCAAGCATATAGGAACTTCGTCATCCCTATTTTTGAACGCAAAGATACTTTGGTTGTGTTATATAAATAAGACACTCTCATCTTTTGGGGGGTTACATATATTGTTAGTATTCTAACACTCTTTCACTTAATATATATGTCAAATATCATTATGGTGCATGATTTCCTTTTAAGAGTGTGTGGGAATTCTGTAGCAAGTGCACAAGTTGAACCTTTGAGGGGGGGCACTCTAAGGTGAGGTATTGTGTATGTTTTGTGTATGTTGTAGTTGTAGTTTAATTTTTCTTGAATGTTATTTATTTATTTTCTTTTAGAGTACTTATGTTGCAGAAATAGGTTATTTCAATCACAGAGTTAGGAACCACTAATAGTTGCAAGTCTAATAAGCAGGGAAAAACAATGGTATCACAAGATTATGTCTATGATGATCCCTTGGGCTTTGTAACCTAGAAAAATATGATTTAATAACTAGTTATTTGGAATTTTATTAATTTTTTTTTTAGGCAAGCTATTTAGTTTATTTTTAGGTCAACTCTTGAGTGAGGTAAGAAAATCCATGGAATTTAATAATTGTTGGTTATTGCTAGATTCACCATCCTAGTGAAGTGTTGGAATTCTTAGTGAAATACAAATTGTCTAGGTATAAAACCCAACTCAATCTCTGTGGTTAGTGATATGTCTACACGTGAAAATTTATTGACTCTAGAACAAGGTAAGAAAACCCATGGCTAGGCAATAAAAAATGGATTCGAAAATAATGTTATTATGGGCAATGTCTTCTAGAAATAGAATACAATCATTTCTATTTGCAATAGAATTAGTAAACCCTTGATGGGAATTAAATGCATCCAGTACTTAGTCCACAGTGACTTGGATAGGTTCCTCAACTTGTTAATGGCATAAGCCTTATTGGGAACCAAATCCAAGATTCCAACACCATAATCAAAATCCTCTTCACTATATCCGATCTAAACTAATACTCATGGAATATAGCATCTATGGTTGTGCAATAATAAGTGCATTTTTGTTATGGAATTTCACTTTGAAACAAGACAAGAAGTTCATGTGGGGATTTTAGAATTTCCCATTGATTGTTCAAAGGAATGCCTAAATGGTATGTTGGATCATGGAATGAAATCATTGTTGGTTATTACTAGATTCACCATTCCCATGAATCCTTGACATTCTTAAATTGGAATTCAATCATTGGGTCCTGTGACATATTGACATTATTCAACGAAATGCAAGTCTTGGGCAGAAAACCTAACATAATCATCTTGGCCAGTGTTCTACCTACATGTGTATATTTATTGGCTCTAGAATAAGGTAAGTAGGTTGATGCAATTCAATCATTGCTAGTTATTCACATGCCAGGAATCCCCATGAAGCTTTGATATTATTCAATGAAATGCAAGTTGTCCTAGGCATAAACCCAACTTAATTGTTTCTAGTGTTCTACCTACATGTGTAAATTTATTGTGTCTAGAATAAGGTAAATTGATCCATGGTTATGCAATACCAATTGGATTTAGATGTAATGTTTTTGTGGGTAATGATCTTGTATAAATGCAATGCAATAATTAATAATTATTATAGAATTAGTAAACCATTATTAGGATTGATATGTAGCAAGCACTTAATCCATGTTGACTTGGTGAGGTTCATCGACTCATCATTGACATGATTCATGATAAGAACCAAATGTAAGATTCAACACCATAATCAAAACTCTTTCCACTATATATGATCTAAATTATTATTGATGGAATATTACATCCGTGTTTATGCTATAACATTTGTATTTGGTTATGGAATTTGTCTTTGGAACAAGGTAAGAACTTCATGTGGGGATTTTAGCATTTTTCACTAATTGTTCAAAAGATGCCTAAATGGGATGTTGGGTCATGGACTGCAATCATTGCAAGTTATTCCCAGATTGGAAATCCATGTTAAGACTTAACCTTCTTCAATTGCAATGGAATCATTGGGTCCCAAAGCCTTGAAATTCTTCAACGAAATGCATGTCCTAGGAATAAAACCCAACTCAATCATCATGTTTAGTGTTCTATTTCATATTTATTGGCCTTGGAACCAAATAAGTCGATCCTTGGAATGAAATCATTATTGGTTATTCACAAAGTCACCATCCCCACGAAGCCTTAACATTATTCAACAAAATGTAGGTTGTCATGGGCATAAAACCAAACTCAAACATTGTGGTCAATGTTTTGTCTACATGTGCATATTTATTGGCTCTACACCAAGGTAAGTAGATATATGGTTATGCAATGCAAATTGGATTTGCATGTAATATTATTGTGGGCAATTGTAATGTAGAAATGTAATTCAATCATTTTCGGTTGGGATATAATTAATAAACACTTGTTAAAAATGAAATGCGAAAAATACTTAGTCAGTAACTTGGCGAGGGTTCCTAGACTTGTCAATGACATGAGCCTTTCTATAAACCAAATACAAGGTTCCAACACAAGAATAAAAAATGTTGTACTATATATTATCTAAATTGATAGTCATGGAATCTTACATCCATGGTTAAGAAATAAGAAGTGCATTTATTATGGAATTTGGCTCTAGAAAAAAGTAAGAAGTGCATGTGGGGGTTTATCATTTCCCACCAATTGTTCAAAATAATACCTAAACAAGATGTTGTGGTAATAATTATCGGTTATTCACATATTCTCCATTGTCGTGAAGCCTTATAATTCTTTGATTGGAATGCAATCATTAGGTCCCCATGAAGCCTTGATATTCTTCAACAAAACACGAGTCCTAGGCATAAAATCCAACTCAATCACCATGGTTGGTGTTCTGTCTACATGTGCATATTTATTAGCTCTGGAAAAAGGTAAGCATATCCATGGAGTGAAAAAATTGTTGGTTATTCCTAGACTCACCATTCCCATGAAATCACAACATTCTTCAATGAAATGTAGGTTATGCTAGGAATAAAACCCAACTCAATCACCGTGGTTAGTGTGATGCCCACATTTCTGGATTAATTAGCTCTAGAAAAAGGTAATTAGATAAATGGTTATCCAATAAAAATAGGATTTGAATTTAATGTTGTTGTCGGCAATGGTCTTGTAGAAATGTAAAGCAATTATTGTTGGTTCAGATACATTAGTAAACCATTGTTTGGAATTAAATGTAGCAAGCACTTACTCCATGGTGACTTGGTGAGGTTCCTCAACTTGTCAATGACATGAGCCTTGCTAAGAACCAAATAAAAAATTCCAACACCATAATCAAACATAATGCATGCAACATCTTGCGTCCATGGTTATTCCCTTTACATACAACAAAATAAATGTATGACTCTAGAATAGAGGAGAGTCAAGGTGACATCCAACTTCTAATTGTTAAGCATAATGAGCATTTAGAGAAAACATGGATAATCATTAATGCATAATGTTATGAATGCTATCAAAGGTTATCCTTTTGACAAGTGAATAATGTTATGAATGTTATCAACGAATATCCTTTAGAGCCATGGTTATGGAATAAAAAATGGATTTGAATGTAATGTTGTCATGGGAAATGGTCTTGTATAAATGAAATTGACATTTATTTATTTTTTAAATACCTACATGTCGTTGATATTGCAATGTCTTGGAATGTCACTCCCATAGAAAACACGTTGGAGATGAATAACTTACTGTCGATGGAGTGACGTTACCCTACGTCGGTCTTACGATGTCTGGGAACGTCGCTCCCATAGAAAACACGTCGGAGATGAATAACTTACCATCGGTTGAGTGGCGTTAACCTATGTCGGTATTACAACGTATGGTAACTTTGCTCCCATAGCACACACGTAATGGAGACCAACGAAATGGGACGTCGAAATTCCGATGTCTATGGCGTCGCTCTAGCAACAGTTATATGGGGTTTGGACAGTCAAATCCGAGATGAAACGTGTCTACAGGAAACGTCACAATAGAGACAATAGCTATGGCGTTGGAAAAGCGACGTCATGTGAAATGAAGTTTGAGGGGGTTCGTTGTTTGTCATTCTCCCGACAATAGAAAGTGGAAATTGTGTTGAACGCATCATTGGAATTTGACCCAAATGTACTAGTGTTTTCTTTGACTTGGTCTGACAATCCATCCTGGATTTCTTTTAAGAATACTTAATTGTTTCTCCTTGCTTCCTTTGCAATTTTGGTTTTTCTCTTTGAAGTACTTAAGTGTCAGGGCTTACTTACTACCGAATCACAAAATCCAGATCCTCTTGACTTCACATATCTTTTCATATTTTCTCTCTATGAAGAATAATTTGTTCCATCAAATAAGGGAGCTTCATTTGTGGAGATAGCAATTTGTCCACCCAGTTATTCAGAATATACCTTCCAGTGTTTAAAATGAGCATAAGGCACCCACTCTGATACCAATTGTTGAAATGTACACTTGACACTCAGAGGGGGGGGGGGTGAATCAGTGTCACAAAACTTTCGACACTTTTACACTTTTCATAAATTAACTGAACAACATATATTTATTTCAATTTCTCAACCAATATATAAAAGAATAAATATTTTATTTATTTATTTAAATTGAATGAATACATAAGATCAATCTTCATATTCAAACAATTATGAGAGTCCCAACTCTCTGTTGCAAGACCCAACTTGTAGTTCTCAGACCCAACTGAGAAATGAAGAATCCAACCCTCATAACAAGTCCCATCTTGTTGATCTCAAATCCAACTGAGATGTGAGGAATCCAATCCTCATACAAGACCCAACTTGTAAACATGCACCAACTTGATAGAATGAACCTTCATTCAATCCATTATATATATATATATATATATATATATATATATATATATATATATATATATAAT
>ML787326.1:451994-467944 GCA_009831015.1 Picea engelmannii
TACTTCTTTGTTTATATAGTCTTCCAATTGGCGTGAACTTGAATGATTGTGTCTTTTGATAATGAATCATTGCACCCTTTCATTCATTTTAATAATAATAACTTCTACTACTAGTATTATTATTAATAGTTTGTCTAAAGACTTCAAATCCTTTGTAAATTGATTCATCATTTTAACCCATCACTAATTATTGCAAAAATGTGCTTCCTTCAAACCATTCTTTTCAAATGACCATATGTGCAAAACCATGGGCTTATTAATTTAATCATTGTTCCCAACGCTACACGGATTTATGTGTTCATAACCAATGACYGGGGGTTGGAACCTAGTCCTCSAGACTTCGGCCTTCAGGTATTTTCTCTCTCATCCAATCTTCTAAATTTTTCAACTCCTCGAAGTAGTTACCTCTCACAAGGATTGGTCTAATGGTTAGAATGATTCCCAGAACCAAATCAACGGTCTAGCTTTGATCCTTACAYCATCCTTACATTGCTTAATCCAATGACTATGACTTAATAAAATATTGATATGGATGACCATTATTTACTTTGAGACTCCAGGGATTCCAGCCTTTGCAATATTTCAACCTTTTCGAGTACATTTCGCCGAAGTAGATCAGACGGTCAATATTTGATCTTCCATTATATGGAAAATCTTGGATTGTCTAGAGGTTTGAAATAAATTGTTGGTCAGGGATTGATCTGCAGTTGAGTGGATGGTTCTCATTCACTTCGGGACTTCGATGCTTCGGGAAATGACTGGTGGTAGACGTTGGTTTCCCTCGAAGGACATACTCCCAGAGTGATTTACCTACTAAAGTCACTGTTGACATGGCATTGGATGATTGGATGCCACGTGTCACCTAGATTCGTGACTTACGTATACCTAAAGTACCAACTGGACCTTGAAACTTTTCACCATCTAATTGGGCCATGTGTCCTTGCCAATGTGGACTGTGATGATGTGGGATCTCAATGTGTGTGCCACGTGTCTTAACTTCATGACTTCGGTCTTCATGTGACTTTATATGTTCTCAACCCTTTTCCGTCGAAGTGGTCAGCGCCGAAGTTGACCGTTTCCTGATCTGATGGTTCCCATGTTCTACTTCATATCAACGGTTGTCGTTACTTCGGGGTTTTGGCCTTTGGGTAATTTCATATGTTCTTGGCTTATTTTCGTCGGAGTGGTCAGCGTCGGAGTTGACTGTCTCTTGATATGATGGTTCCCATATTCTACTTTAGATCAATGGTTGTTGTTACTTCGAGGTTTTTGTGGCTTACATTGTCCTTCCACTAAAATCGATCGAATGGTCAAGAATTCATCTGAATTCCCTCCTTGATATTAATGGTTGGGAAACCTTTCGAAGCTCCTGCTTCAGATCTGTCGATTGATATCTAATTCTTCCCAACCTCTGACTTCCCCTTAATCTGAAGGTCCAGGACTATCCCGAAATGATAATGGACGGCTCATGTGCATCATCTCTTCTGATCTTTTGGGTTTATACTTGGATTCCAACTAAACCATGATCGTTGATCAGTTGGGAATTTGATCCCTATCACATTTATGCAATGTGATTTCCCTTTTGAGCTTTGATTAACATTTCTTTCTTCTTATCAGTTTCATCGTTATTTCTCCTGAGCTTCTTAACAATTGTTTGTGCATTCATTTATGCACTGATATTCAGTCGCTAACCCTCCAAATCTCTTAATTCCTTGTACTTCATTATTCCTTTTGTACATGCATTCTTTGCATGCTACCTCTCCTAAGCTTTAGAATCATAGGATCATTGTTGATCTTATCATGATCAACAATGATCATGAACTGCTTCTGCCACTAGGTGATTTTCCTCTGCCCCAAGGTGATCTTCATTTTTTTCTTACACTACCAATATTTTCAACATGAAAGAGGAGGCATAAATAATTATAAATCTGAGAAACAAAAACTAATATATTAGAAGAAGAGTGAACAAATATATAAGTTTTGTTTTTTACCTTCATTCTAGAAATCATCAGAAGAGATAATATTTTAGTTTCAAAAGTTATTTTATTTCCAGTGTTTATGTGCATTAGATGTAAGATTTACATGGATAAACTCTGTATTTAAGATATCCTCTGGGAGAACTAGGGAAGCACCCTAGCTAGGTGCCTTGAAAAATTAGTAGATGGATATATTTCTTTACTGATATTTGATGTTCCACCTTTATCATTGATTTTTATGTAGTAGATAAACCTATACCAATGTACCTTATTATAACAAAGGATGGTAAAAACAGATGATGATTTAATGATTTAAGAGGCCCAGACTTAGCGGACAAGGAAAAGATCAAGTGTGGGTGATTCTCAACATGGATTGTTTCCTAGATAGTTTGAGAGTTTGTGGATCTCAGAAATAATCCCTCAACAATGGGGTTATGAGACATGCATGTGGATTGTTGTCTAGTGATTTAACATGGGATATTCATAATTTGAGATTTCATGGAGATGCAATATGGGAACTTGGGAATTCAACTTGGGAGCTACATCTCTACAAGGGTTACGAGGAAACTTCACATAGCCTTACTTAGTCCAAGCATTTTTTATCAAACAAAAACATCTAAAGAATGGTTTAGTCAATGTTCTTAATTGTATTGTAAGCCTTAATAAGGGGTGTTAGAGTATAAGGATTACTTGGTGTAATCTAATAAAATGATAATTAGATCATATTTAAATAAATTAGTTATGTTGTAATGGTAGCACAACTACCTCACCAATGATACAAAATGGGATCAACCCCATTGTATCCATTGACTTCATTGCAAAAAAGTATATCTTTTTACGTGATTCCATTGAATCCATTTCTAATCATATTTTCAATATTTCTTGTGTATCTAGAAAATAACACAAACATTCCTAGTTTACTTGGACATACCAACTTCCTCATATGTAGCTTGAATAACATAAAAATAGGCTTAAGTATATTAGAATATGTTTTCCACCACCTACACAAAAAAATGACCAAATCTCAGAGCCTATAACAAGGCCAAAATGAATGACCATTTAATGCAGTCATATATATTCTCAAAGTATGACTTGATGATTAGCAATTTCAACCCGAGGCATCCGACCCATTCCATACCCTCCCAAACAACTACTACATTGCCAAAGAAAAAATAGTTTTGAATGAAACCAATTTACTATGCCTCGATTCCCTAAGGTAATATGTAGTGGAACTGCAAGGCTAAGGCCTTGGCCAAAATCTTATATGAAACATTAAGGAGAGTAATCGGCCACCAACTTGTAATCAATTCTTCTCTCCCCCTCCTTCCTCACTTTGAGGATGAATTTGATGAAACATTTGTTGATAAAAATTCTAAGAGGATTCTTCCATAGAACTTCTTTGTAAACCCTAGGTAATTCATGCCCAACACAATCCCACGTGGCTTAAAAAAAATCAGATGAGAAACCATCCAACCCAAGATATTTATCTCCATCTATCACCATTAACATTTCCGTCAACTGTGGTAGGGTCAAATCCTAATCATGAATTATTTATTGTTCAGGGGAACATTTTTAGGAACAAGTCAATGTACATCTCCTTGATGAACCTTTATGCATTAACCATGCCTTTGATTTGAAGTGCAGTATGAAAGTGCACAATAAATTCCCACTTAATTTCCTCTTGGATGGTTACCCTTCCTGAATCTATCTTTAGAATGCCAATCTTTTTAGATGCTTCCTTGATAGAAAGCATTTTGAAGAATGATTTTTTGGGTTGATACCCAATTTTAATATAATGGAGCCAAAAGTAAATTTGGGCACCTTGGACCTAAAAACTTTGATCAATCTTCAAACTATGTCTTAATATGATAACTCATGATTGAAGAAATTCATCATAGGGACTAAGTTAAATATGTCGAGATACCTCCTCAAACTCTTCCTTGTCGCTTTATGACACAAACTCATGGTTTCTATCTACAATACAAACCCTCACAAGAACATTGTGATTTCTCCAATTATGACATTGTTCCACCATTTAGTATAGTGTCATCCCCATGTGGCATGGAAAACAAGTTCCAAATCTATTAAATGGATTATATGAAAGGTGGTTACCCAAGATGGGAAACATTAAGTTGTTATTGAGATTTAGGTATTCTCAATTTAACCACTCATTAAGAATTAGAGAAAACAATGGGTTGTTGGTTAAAGAGAGTGTACTCCCTTGATACTTTCACTGAGCTACCTCCATGAAAATGGAAGAAGATTTTGTTTTTCCATGATAACATATCTTTGTTAAGGTGGTTCATGACTTTCTCAACACCAACTCTAAGAGTCAACCAAGTGAACCATAGATTTGATGAATAAACTCTCTGATACTTATTAGGGTTGTAAAGGCCAAGTTTTTCCTTGAGGCCATTTCTGGTTGTACACTTTCGATGAGGCATGAAAATAAGGACTCCACATTATTGAAATCTCCAAAAATGAGGTAGTTTACCTATGGGATTAATTTTTCTAGCCAAACTCACTAAATAACTATCTCTATAACATCATTGGGTGCATGCAAATTAGCTAGGCCTAGATCACCGACATCAAAATTGAGGAGCACCTACATGACCTAACTAAATGGTTCAATTTCATGATCAATAATGCATGTCGTGAAATTAGGAAATAAAAGAGTGCCCACATCCACTATCCCATTATTGTGCATGGTATGGAACATGGAAACACCAATCCAAATGTAGTTCAAGGATGTGCTCAATGTAAAACCAATCACCATTACTTCTTGTAAACAAACGATGTCCAAATATGAAACCAATATCTTGAAACCGATGAATACAGAAACCTCTAAGGCATGAGACCCAAGAGTGAGGGGTACTCTAGCTGAAATTGTATGCCAGGAATCCAATGGAGTCAATGGTTCTACAATACAAGTCTCGGTTTTCATTTTATGCCCAGTTGCAAGCCGCATCTAGAACGATTTCGGGAACTCTTGGCCAACTCCTCCTCGGGGCATAAAAACCTAACGAAACATCATTTTTCAGTTTCATGAGATGTTGCAAGATGTTTTAGGCATGGAATAGGTGACCACATTGTCCATCCTCTCCTGAGGCACAATTTCATAAATTGGACCCCTTAATTGAAATGTTGCATCGCTTCTTACTAAGCAAAACCCTAGTTCTTGAAATCGATGAATAAATCAACTTCCAAGGCAAGGGACCCAGGAGTGAGGGATATCTAGCTGAAATCGTATGCTAGGAATCCGACGGAGTCGTCGGTTCCTCAATCCGAGTCTCGGTTTTTTTTTATGTCCAGTTGCATGTCGCATCCCAAACCATTTCGAGGACTCTTGGCTAATATGTCCTCGGAGGATAAAAACCTAGCAGAGAATCAATTTTGAGTTTCATGAGATGTTTCAATCTTGTTTAGTCATGGAATAGGTGACCAATTTTTCCATCCTCCCCTGAGGAATGGTTTGATAAATTGGATCTCTTAATCCAAATGTTGCATTGTTTCTTATTGGGTGAAACCCTAGTTCTAAAAATCGATGAATAAAGCAACCTCTGATTCATGGGACCTAGGAGTGAGGGGTGATCTATTTTAAATTGTATGCCAAGAATCCAACGGAGTTGATAGTTCTGTAATACGAGTCTCGATTTTCATTTTATGTCGAGTTACAAGTTGCATCCCAAACCATTTTGGGGACTCTTGGTCAATTCTTCCTCGGGGCATAAAATCCTAATGGAGCATAATTTTTTAGTTTCTTGAGATGTTTCAAGATTTTTTAGGCATGGACTAGGTGAACACATTGTCCATCCTCTCCCGAGGCACGATTTCATAAATTGGACCCCTTAATCAAAATGTTGCATTGCTTCTAACTCGATGAAACCCTAGTTCTCGAAATCGATGAATAAAGTAACCTATGAGGCATAGGACCCATGAGTGAGGGGTGCTCTAGCTGAAATCGTATGCCAGGAATCCATCAGAGTCGACAATTCCTTAATCTGAGTCTCAGTTTTTGTTTTATGCACAGTTGTAATTCGCATCCCAAAACATTTCAGGGACTCTTGGGCATAAAAACCTAATGAAGCAGAATTTTTGAGTTTCGTTAGATGCTACAAGCTTGTTTAGGCGTGGACTAGGTGACCACATTTTCCATCTGCTCCTGAGGAACGATTTCATATAAATGACCCCTTAATCCAAATGTTGCATCGCTTCTTACTGAGAAAAACCCTAGTTATCAAAATCGATGAATAAAGAAACTTCTGAGGCATGGAACCCAAGAGTGAGGGGTGCTCTAGCTAAAATACTATGCCAGGAATCCAATGGATTTTACGGTTCCACAATACAAATCTCAGTTTTTGTTTTATGCCTAGTTGCAAGCCGCATCCCAAACCATTTCGGGGACTCTTGGCCAATTCCTCCTTGGGGCATAAAAACCTAACAGAGCAACATTTTTGAGTTCCATGAGATGATGCAAGATTTTTTAGGCATGGAATAGGTGACCACTTTGTCCATTTTCTCATGAGGCATGGTTTCATAAACTATACCCCTTAATCCAAATGTTGCATTGTTTCTTACTAGGTGAAACCCTATTTCTCGAAATCGATGAATAAAGAAACCTCTAAGTCATTAGACCCATGAGTGAGGGGTGCTCTACCTGAAATCATATGCCAGGAATACAATGGAGTGGATGGTTCTAAAATATGAGTCTCAATTTTTGTTTTATGCCTAGTTGCAAGACGCATCCCAAACCATTTCAGGGACTCTTGGCCAATTCCTCCTCGGGGCATAAAAACCTAACGAAGCAGCATGTTTGATTTCCTTGAGATGTTTCAATCCTTTTAAGGCATGGACTAGGTGACCACATTATCCATTTTTTCCCGAGGCACAATTTCATAAATTGGACCCCTTAATCGAAATGTTGCATTGCTTCTAACTCGGTGAAACCCTAGTTCTCGAAATTGATGAATAAAGCAACTTTTGATGCATGGGACCTAAGAGTGAGGGGTGCTCTAGCTGAAATTGTATGCTAGGAATACAATGGAGTTGAAAGTTCCTCAATCTAAGTCTTGGTTTTTTTTTATTCCCAATTGCAAGCCGCATCCCAAACCATTTCGGGGACTCTTGGCCAATTCCTCCTCGGGGCATAAAATCCTAACAAAGCAACATTTTTGAGTTCCATGAAATGCTACAAAATTTTAGTCATGGTGGTGAAAACCCCCCTTTCTCCTTGGGGCTGCGCGAACTCCCAGTCAAGGATCTTCAATTCTTTGAGATGAATTAGCTCTCTGAAACCTTAATGGTCTCGCTTGTAAATAAACATAGGCCTTTTCTGTCTCTCGATGCAAGTTCTGTAACACTCGCGATCTCATGACTCAGGCGCTAGTTCCTCCTCCATTAATTCCTTCCTGCATGTGACCTCGGGCTATGTCCACACATGACTTCGAGTGCAGTCAAAAGTGGTTTGGGATGAACCCACTTTTCTCCCCGCAATTCACTACGAATCGCCACACATCCTTTTTGCAATACCGTGGTTTCAATTGTGGCCTGCTATCAAATTTTTAACATCCGAGTACTTTTTGTCCCTGCAATCCTTCATGATCATCGATCTCAAGATCTCGACGACGCTTTTGAACCTGACGGTTCATATCTATCCTTTCCCAATTCTACGGATCGGAACTAACCCTTCTAAATCAACGGTTGTGCTTTATTCCGTGATTCAGGCTTCAGGAGTTTCAAATCTCAGCTCCTACTTTCTCCACAATGGCTATCTCCCGAAATAAAACATCGGTTGACATTTTTCCTCCTCAAATCAACGGTTATAATTTAATTCGGACCTTCAGGGTTCGGAGATTTCAATTCTCAACTTCCCAGAGTATTACTATCCGAAGTTTGTGATCTGTTACCACGCATCCCTCTAGATCTGACGGCCCAGATTTTCTTCGGGTTTTTGGTTTTTGGAAATCTCAATTCTCAATCGAAACCCAATTGAATTTTACCTGGAGCTTACGATATGTTGACGCGTATCCCTCCTTAAATCAACGGTCCTTGTTTCCTTCGGCTCCTATTGGATAGATCTTAAACCTTTATCTTGTCCAACTTCCGCAAATTATTCTTTTGAAGGATTTCTTCGACACTTAGTCCATTTCTAGTCCTGTGCACTCCTTGCAACTAACCTCTGCAATTTCTTATGAGAAAAACCTAAGTTATTTCTCCAAGTCAAAGACTTCGCATACGCACTCCTTGCACTTAATATGCATACTCTGCATACAAAAGTTCCACGCTATCTCTTTTGAGCTTCGAGTCAAAAAAGACTCTCTCACATGCACTCCTTGCATTCAATATGCACTTCTTGCATAACTTACAAAAGAGAAAACACTTGAAACTTATTCAATTATTCATAAATTCATTCCTTCACCATGAACATCATACATCCACAAAACACATAACAACAATAAAACTGTAAAAAAGTATCAACACTGTACAATTGGATGAATTTTCTCTGTTCTATTCATTTCAGAAATAAATACATGATTACAACTTCTATCTCTTACAAAACTACAATGAAAAATTGTCTAAGGACCTAGAGCTTCCTCTCTCTTCTTCCTTCTATCTAAATTCTATCACACTCTACTCAAGCGGTTACCTACTCATCTTAATTAATGTAACCTAATGACTAATACGGATAATATCCTACACCTATAATATATTACAGTCGTGTAAGGATTTACAATGATCTGTTAATTCAAAACGGTGGCCCGACTTTACATACATCTAATTAATTAACAAGAGATTCAAAAACTCTCCACACCGCTACCAAGTTGGTTAAGAGTTGGTTTGGCTCTTTCAATGTGTTGATGTGTCGGCTTCGCTTCTACGTCCGCTTTGTTTTGATTTAATAGTGATGCTCCTGCATCACATGGTACATGTGAGCACATTTTCCATCCACTCCCAAGGCATAGTTTCATAAATTGGACCTCTTAATTGAAATTATGCATTGCTTCTAACTGGGTGAAACCCTAGTTCTCGAAATCAATGAATAAAACAACCTATGAGGCATGGGACCCAACAGTGAGGGATTATCTAGATGAAATCGTATGTCAAAAATCCATTGGATTTGAAGGTTCCTAAATCCGAGTCTCGGTTTTTTGTTTTATGCGCCGTTGCAAGTCACATCCCAAACCATTTCGTGGACTCTTGGCCAATTCCTCCTCGAGGCATAAAAACCTAACGGAGAAACATTTTTGAGTTTCGTGAGATGTTGAAATATTGTTTAGGCATGGAATAGGTGACCACATTGTCCATATGCTCCTAAGGCACGATTTCATAAATTGGACCCCTTAATCCAAATGTTACATCGCTTCTTACTGAGAACATCCCTAGTTCTCAAAATCAATGAATAAAGCAAATTCTGAGGCATGGGACCTAGGAGTAAGGGGTGCTCTAGATGAAATCCTATGCCAGGAATCCAACAGTGTTGACGGTTCCTCAATTCGAGTCTTGATTTTCATTTTATTCTCAGTTGCAAGTCGCATCCCAAACCATTTTGGGGACTCTTGGCCAATACCTCCTTGGGGGATAAAACCCTAATAAACAAGAATTTTTGAGTTCCATGAGATGTTGCAATATTTTTTAGGCATTTTCTACATGGCCAATTAGTCCATCTACTCTCGAGGAACAATTTCATAAATTGGACCCCTTAATCCAAATGTTGCATTGCTTCTTACTAGGCGAAACCCTAGTTCTCAAAATTGATGAATAAAACAACCTCTGAGGCATGGCACCCAGGAATGATGGGTTCTCTAGCTGAAATCATATGCCATGAATCCAACAGAGTCAACGATTCCACAATATGAGTCTTGGTTTTTTCTTTATGCCTAGTTGTAAGCYGCATCCCAAACTATTTCGGGTACTCTTGGCCAATTCCTCCTTGGGGCATAAAAACCTAACAGAGCARCATTTTTGAGTTTTGTGAGATGCTACAAGTTTTTTTAGGCATGGAATAGGTGACCACATTTTCCATACRCTCTYGAGGCACATTTTCTTAAATTGGACCCCTCAATCCAAATGTTGCATCGCTTCTTACAGAGAAAAACCCTAGTTCTAAAAATTGAGGCATGGGACCCATGAGTGAGGGGTGCTCTAGCTAAAATCTTATGCCATAAATCCAAAAGAATCRACGGTTCCTCAATCTGAGTTTTGGTTTTTGTTTTATTCCCAGTTGCAAGTTGCATCCCAAACCATTTCGRGGACTCTAAGCTAATACCTCATTGGGGCATAAAAACCTAATGAAGTAACATTTTTTAGTTCCGTGAGATGCTGCAAGATTATTTACGGATGGAATGGGTGACCAATTTTTCCATCCACCCCCAAGGTACARTTTCATAAATTGGACCTCTTAATCCAAATATTGCATTGTTTCTTATTGGGTGAAACCCTAGTTCTYGAAATTGATGAATAAAGCAACCTCCAAGGCATGGGACTCAAGAGTGAGGGGTTTTATAGTTGAAATTGTATGCCAGGAATCCAACGGGGTGGACGGTTTCGCAATACGAGTCTCGGTTTTGATTTTATGCCTAGTTGCAAGCCACATCTCAAACCATTTTAGGGACTCTTGTCCAATTCCTAGAGGACCATATTTTCCATCTTCTCCCGAGGCATAGTTTCATAAATTGAACCCCTTAATCCAAATTTTGCATTGCTTCTTACTGGGAGAAACCCTAATTTTTGAAATCGATGAATAAAGAAAGCTCCGAGGAATGGGAATCAAGAGTGAGGGATTCTATAGCTAAAATTGTATGCTAGGAATCCAACGGATCTTATGGTTCCTCAATTTGAGTCTCGATTTTTTGTTTATGCCAGTTGCAAGCTGCTTCCCAAACCATTTCGGGGACTCTTGGTCAATTCCTCCTTGGGGCATAAAAACCTATTGGATCAACATTTTTGAGTTTCGTGATATGCTGCAAATTTTTTTAGCCATGGACTAGGTGACCACATTTTCCATCTGCTTCCTAGACACGATTTCATAAATTGGACCCTTTAATCCAAATGTTGCATTGCTTCTAACTCAACAAAACCCTATTATCGAAATCAATGAGTAAAGCAGCTTCTGAGTCATGGCACCCAGGAGCGAGGGGTGCTCTAGCTGAAATACTATGCCAGGAATCCATCGGAGTCGATGGTTCCTCAATCTAAGTCTTTATTTTCATTTTATGTGCAGTTGCAAGTTGCATCCAAAACCATTTCAGGGACTTTTGGCTAATACCTCCTTGGGGCATAAAAACCTAATGGATCAACATTTTTTAGTTCCATGAGATGCTCCAATCTTGTTTAGGCATGGACTAGGTGACCACGTGGTCCATCTACTCCCGAGGCATGGTTTCATAAATTGGACCCCTTAATCCAAATGTTGCATTGCTTCTAACTGACCAAAACCCTAGTTCTCAAAATCAATGATTAAAGAAACTTATGAGGCATGGCACCCGTGAGTGAGGGGTGCTCTAGCTGAAATCATATGCCAAGAATCTATCAGGGTCTACAGTTCCTCAATATGAGTCTCGGTTTTCATTTTATATGCATTTGGAAGTCGCATCCCAAACCATTTCAGGGGCTCTTGGCCAATACCTCATTGGGGCATAAAAACCTAACGGATCATCATTTTTTAGTTCTATGAGATGTTGCAAGTTTGTTTAGGAATGGACTTGGTGACTACATTGTCCATCCGCTCCCAAGACATGGTTTCATAAATTGGACCCCTTAATCCAAATGTTGCATTGCTTTAATGTATTCAAGGTTGGGAATTCCATATGCGTAAGAGCATGTATGTAAGATAATATTGTTTGACATAAACATGCAAATGATTTCTTTGGAAGGATTGACATTTAGATGTGGTCTAGTTGAATAATTATCGAAATCATCATCATAATTACCTATAGACTATTTAATTCTCAAAGGACCTTTGAAGCATATTACAATGCCAAAATGTCATATAAAAATATTCATTTGTGAAATATAAGAGAAGAAGATATATAGACCAGTTAACTCTCAAAGGATCTTCGAGGAAAATATAATAATATATAGCACAAAATGGAGAGGGTTGGCACTTACGATTATGTAATAGAATTTACAGCTGATAATTAAATTGTATAACAATTTTTTTTATGATCTTTACTAACATTTATTGGAATTTTTGCATGTTTTACATCATTGCAATGACATCTTATCTGTAACTTATTTGAAATTTTATTATGGTATGTGAACTTTGATACAATGCAATATGATTATGGTTTCATTTCATATGTTGTAATAATATAAATATAACATAAAAATTAATTATTGCATGAAATAAATAATAACCTTTCATGGATTCTCCGGCAAATGATTTTGAAATTCCTCACCACAGAAATCTGAAAACAGTAATAACCTTTCATTCTGAATGTTTTTTTTGCATAACATAGGTCTTCCAAAAGATCCAGTTGATCCTCATGAGATATATCTAGATTATAATGGGTATGGTATAGACATGAGAGTGATGATGATGATGAGCCAGTTGTTGGTAGTAGCCAATGACATTGATCATGTATACACCATCATGGATCATTGTTGATATATCATTATGATGCATCTTTTCATGTTTACTATCATATGTATCAATTTCACCTGCAATACCATATTATTGAGTTGTATCATTTTGACATGTATCATTTTTAGTTACATCATTTATCATTTACACTTATATCATTTGGACTTGTATCATTTTGACTTATCTCGACTGTTGGCCATGTATCATTTAGACTCATTATTGATCTACTGGCATATTTGAATTTCACTTGTTTTAGATATATTTGATGATGATCGTATCAATATTGAATTGTTTATATATATATTGGAAGTGGTCGATGATTTTTGAATGGATATTTATTACGTATGATTATTTTACTTTACTACTCGAGATGGATGTTGTCAAATTCAATTAAATTTCTTCATGAATGATATGACATAAATTTGAAATGCGATATCTTTTTTTTATAAGATCTCCAAAAATGTTATGATATACATTTCAAATAAGATATCAATTTTTTTTTAAGATATAAGTTGTTTGACATGATACTTATCTAATATTGGTATATTTGACTCACTTGTTTTAATTATAGATGATGATCATGTTATATATATATATATATATATATATAGTATGTTGTAGATTTTATTTTGATGGAGATTTAATAAGTATAATGATGTTATTTTGTATGGATGTTTGATTCCCTAAAAATGCTTTATAAATGTTATCCTATAAAATATTTCAAATGAAATATGACTTACTCTATAATATTATAAGTTTTTAAAGAGGCATAAAATATTTAACTAATTAAATTGAAATAAAAAATATTAAATTAATAAATGGAAGCTATAAAGGAAGCAACATGAGTTGTTAAAATGGAAGTAAAATGTGGCTCTAAAATGGAAGTAAATCTCGACATTAAATTGGAATCCATACTTGGAGCTATTTCTAGATCTAAGTAGGAAGCTAAATTGGTTTCTTAATGAGAAGCAAAATTGGATGCTAATTAAGAAGCAAATCCCCAAACTAAAAGGAAACAAACCCTGGACCTAAAAAAAAGCAAAACCAAGCGCTAAAAAGGAAGCAAACCCTGGAACTAAAAGGAAGCAAACAATGGAGCTAACAAGAAAGAAATTATGGAAGCAAAATTTGGTGCCAATTAAGGAGCGAAACCTGGTGGCACTTCGGAAGCCAAAAAAAAAGAATTTTTGGAAGCAAAAAAGGAAGCACCAATGGAAGCCAAACTAGAAGAAATCTTGGAAGAAAAACTTGGCACTACCTAGGAAGAAACAAAAGAAGCAATTTAGGTAGAAAACAAAGAAGTAAAAATGGAAGAAATTTTAGAAGCAACAAAAGATGCAATCATGGAAGCCATTTTAGAAGGAAAAAAGACGTGATAATGGAAGAAAATATTGGCATAAATTTGGAAGCCAAACCATAATCTATTTTCAACGTTGTACCAGAAGCAAAATAGTAAGCATGATTGGGAGAAAAACTAGATGCTACAATTCTAGGTGCTAAATCTAATGCTATTTTAGGCACTAAATCCAGTGCTAATTCTGGTGCCCAACTGAACACGCCATTTGGCGTCGGGTTTGGTGTCGACCATTGAGGCAAATTCATGCACTCAAAAACACTAAATTTCAGTGTTAATGGCATGTTTTGTTGTTGTGAGTAGAATATCAAAATTTAGAAGGAGAATTCCATGAGCAGAGTCATAAACTTTCTCCAAATAAGTATACTAATTTGGAATCCCTCTTTACAAGAGATGACCAAATTAAAATTTCAAAACCATTAGAAGAACCCTCTATTAGAAAGGTCTAAGAAACACATAAGATAAACATTGATACTCCTAAATCACCAAAGTATATAAACTTGGGTATCGACTGCACCAAAGAAGAGATTGATCAATAAACCCAACTTTTTAAATATTTTCAAGATGTATTTACATGGAGTTATGATGATTTGAAAGAATATTATAAATCAATATTCCAACATACTATACCTCTGAAAGAAGGAGCCAAACCATTCAAAAAAAAAATGAGAATAATAAATCCCAAGATAAAGCTTCTGGTAAAGATGGAAAATGGGAAATTAAAGAAAGTTGGTATAATTTCTCCCATTAGAAATTCATATTGGATTTCAAATCCAGTGGTGGTAAGAAAGAAAACTGGTGAGATTCGATTGTGTGTTGATTTTAGGGACCTTAACTGAGTTAGCATAATAGATAATTATCCACTACTTAATATGAAAATTCTTCTTCAACAAGTTACATGATATACATTAATGTGTATGTTAGATGGGTTTTCGGGGTATAAGTCCTTGTGGCAGAAGAAGATAGACCAAAAACGACATTTATAACACCACGAGGAACTTACCCATATGTCAAAATGCCATTCGGATTGAAAAATGCAGATGCCACGTTCTAGAGAGTTATGGATCATGCTTTGAAAGACTTCATTGGAAAATTCATGGCTGATTACCAAGATGATTTAACAGTTTACTCAAAATCAAGAGCAATCCATGTTGCACATCTTGAGAAGATTTTTGAAAGATGCAGAATGTATGGGGTATCATTGAATCCTAAAAAATGTTTGTTTGTTGTAACAAAAGGAAAATTTTTGGGGAATGTTGTAATTAAAGAAGGAGTATATATTGACCCAAAGATAATTAGAGAAACAAATGACCTCAATCCCCCCACATCAAAAAATAGATTTCAATCTTTCTTTGGAAAGATAAATTTTGTTAGAAGGTTTGTTCCCAATTATGCTATCATTGTCAAGCCTATAAAAAAAATACTAAAGAAAGATCAAAAGATTGAATGGACATAAGAAATCCAAAATTATTTCACAGAAGTTAAGCAATCCATTACTACTGCCCCTATACTTTTTAGTCCTGATTTTGACAAAGAATTTACACTGAATTATTTTTCCTCGAATGAAACTATTTCTTCTAAAATCAATCAGGAAAATAAGAAGAAAAAAGAACTCCCAATTTCTTTTATGATCAAGACATCACATGATTATGAGTTGAATTATTCAATCATTGAAAATCAATCCCTTTCTCTAGTCAAAGCAATTGCCTATTTCAGGACGTACATTCTATCAACTCATATCATTGCTTATGTTCCTCATTCACCGGTCAAAATGATTTTGAATCATCAATTCAGGGAAGGAAGATGGGCTAACTGGCTAGCCAAACTTCAAGAATATGACTTAGAAATCAAACCTTTAAAATTTGTTAAAGGCCAGGGTTTATGTAAATTCATTGTAGGAGTTGAAGCTTTAAGCATTCTTCTTCCCAATGGATTTGGTTTTATAGTCCCAAGAACAAGTTGGGAGAATTATGAATGGTATACAGATATAATTTTTTATTTAAAATATGATCAATTTCCTCTTAAAATGTCCTCAAAA
>ML787326.1:473882-484943 GCA_009831015.1 Picea engelmannii
AAATAATTTGAGTTGGTTTTTATTGGCCAACTATGTTCAAAGATTCTTATGAATTTATTCACAAATGTATCCCATGTCATACGTTCTCGGGAAAAATGAAAAGAGTTGCAATGCCATTAGAGACAACCATGGTGGATCAACCATGTTCTCAATGGGGTTTAGATGTGATTGGTCCAATAAATCCTAAATCAAGCAAAGGTCATTCATATATTATTACAACAACTCAGTATTTTACAAAGTGGCAAGAATTCATGGCTCTAAGAAATGCATATTCAAAACAATCAATTCATTTCCTGAAAGAAAATACACTGTAAAAGTTTGGTGTACTAGAAAAAAATATAAAAAACAATGGTTTAATTTATATTGAATCAAAATTCACAAAATTCTATGGTGAATATGGAATAATCATGGGGAAATCATCTAATTATCATCTAATTCACACATGTGCATCTACCCAATTCTTATTCTTATTCTTATTTATTCTTTTAAATAAATTTACTAGTCTAACTTCCCTTATCCCAATTAATTTTTTATTCTGTCCAACATCTTAAACTTAGAGTCTTGTTAGTTTTTTTTTTTTCTAGTATAATTTACTAATTTATTATAAGTTATTTTCTAACAAGGTCTAAGCATTTTTATTTTTATTTTCTAGGCCTTCTAATTTTTATTGACTCGCCATTTTGCTTACGCGACGTGCCCTTCAAGACGCACTTTCGTGCTCTAAGGGTGCCACTCGCCTTTGACTAGTTTGGAATTTTTTCAGACATTCAGAGTCAACACTCCGTTGGTCGACCTTGTGAGAGACCAAGAGTTTTTATATGGAATAAGGATTTCATCTTATTGCACGCCCCTTATAATTCTTCATGAGGGACTGCCTTAGTCTTCCCTCACAACATCGTGGACCTCTCGGAACGAGGTAATCGTTAACCTTCGTTCAAGTCACGGAGAGAGTGCCAATAGGTTGTGACAGGGGCGTTGCCACATCTCTCCCTCATCTGTTTGTTTATGTGTATGACCCCTTTACTCCATATGCGAGTCGGATTAGCAAGCGCCACCATGTCTGCATCCACTGACAAGGAAAATGTCAATAATCCATATACATAATATTCATACTGAATAATGATATAACACATGTGTGTAAATCAAATACTCAAACCAACATACTAGTCCACTCCCTCACTCAATCTAGAGTCCAAGGAAGTCCATTGATGCCATCATCATCCTCAACCTGTCACGTTTCCTGCACACTCAAGAAAACTCATCATAATACCTGTCACGTATACATATAAAAATAACATATAAATCTCAATGACATCACAATATAACTCATAATCAAAGCATAATCATAATGTATCATAAATGGATCATTTGTTCTCAAGTGATCCTCAAAGAATAAGTTAGTATAAAAATGTGATCAGTGGAACTAGATGTTACACAATGTGAGGAAAACCTCTTTACATTTACTCATTTCCATGAATCTAGGTCTGCATTCACACGTTATAAATTTTTCACCTTTTACCTCTGCGTCCTCCACAATGCACTTTCACCTTTTATACTTAGTCATTTTCTCGAAAACGCGGATGCAAATCTACATATCATTCGTCAACTTTCTTGAGTCTCGAGGTCCACAAGTCTGCAACCCCGCATTCACCAAAATTCACTTCTCACCTTTTTGTTCCCCAAATTGTACCTTTTTCACTTTTTAAACACTCAGTCAAATTTTCATGAAAAGAGGATGCAAAGCTATTCACTACACGATAATATTTTTCCAATCCTTAGGTCCACATTCTTCAAAACACATCCTTTACTTGTTTGATCCGTAAAACAAACTTTCAATACTTCACCATATTTTCAATCTTGATGCAGACCTCCTTACCTTTCCTCATATCCGCGTCCACAAATTTGCAGGTCTGCATTTCCATGTTATACAATTTGCACTTCCCATTCCTCATTTTGCACTCTCTTACTTAACATTTTTCATCTGCCACGACATCACATCACCACTTTCTATCACATTTATTGTCCCTGCCACATCAGATGCCACTAATTTAAGAATAATGTCATTATTAAATTCATGAAACATTCATTAAATCCTGTAATAAATACAAATCTCATGTAAGCGGACAATATTAAAAGCAAGATTTATTATTGATTGCATTATCGAGACAATACATGGTGAAATTGAATAAAATCAAATATGCTAAGTTGTAAGTATCGACACTAGAACCACCTTTTGTCAAAATTAGAAAATAATGTTGAGTAAGAAAAAGGAAATGTATTGCAGAGATACACTAAACACACTTGGGTGTGAGGATCAAGAGTTCTAGTGGTCCAGAGAAAACAATTACTAGACTAATCTTTCTCCGTGTAACATCCCCAACCACCTAGGTCGGGCCATGCTACTCCAAAACACTCTGGCATTACTCGGATACCACAATGTAATGTCCCAAACCACCCAGGTTGGGCCATGTCACACAACCTCAACTTCTATAACTTTGAATCAACCAAATTGTAACATCCCCAACATACTATTGAGCAATGCTACTCCAAAGATCCACTGTGTGGATTCTAATCTAAACAAAAGTCTTACAGTACCACTTGAAATAATGTGCTCAACCTCGAGTTGAGTTGCACCATGATAACTTTCTCCTTTTAACACAACTTTAAGCAAAAAAAGTGACTCAAACAATTGTGCGCACCAGGATAATGATCACACTGCACAACCACCCTAGTGCCACACACCAATTCTAATTTCCCTATGGACGGGGTCTATTTCCCTGAACACACATGTGAGATATAGCCTCTTGTGCACACACGCTACTTTCCTGTGCACCTAGCCATTCAATCCTTGCCTCAGAGACTCATGACCAATATCAAAGGATAACTCAACAAAAAAACTAATAATAATTGTCATACTCATGCACAACTACAATAATGACTATCAACACCACACTTACATGTGCAAGCAACATTAAACATAATAACAACAATTACTTATATGCGACAACATACAAGAATTAACCCCTGTCAAACATAGATAAATAAGAACACAGTAAACGAGACAAGCACATAAAAAACATTTATATATTATAAAAGTCACCAACTACGTGCATAACTTAGACGTTCCTCCAAGACATAGACTTTATTTCTCATTATCTTTCAAAAACAGACCACCCCCGATATGGGGCTTAACTCCACCCGGGAAAAATGGTTACTAGTGACAGGCTAAGGTCTGATTCTCAACAGAATTGCTCAGTCCAAGGTGCCCGCTGCTGCAACTAGCCTACAGTCCCTCATTCCCCAAGAAACCGTCACACCCAAGAAAGTGTGCCCCCTATCTAATCAATAGTCCTTCAGCTGCCCCACTTCCCTTCCAAGGTTACCAACAACAGGTCGGACATGAAGTCTCTGAGCCCTACGACTAATGCCCAACGCATGAGGGAACAATTCTTAGCAAAACTCTCACCTGGAGAGTATGGTCATGGACCTGATAGCTCGTTTCTTCAACAACAAATCTCTCACCCAGAGAGACTTCTCACAGGCTTGACAACCCGCCTCTTAGACAATAAAAATGTTCTTATAGTACAAAAACCCCTTACAAGCTTCTTTGTGTAGATAATGTAATAGTCGTCCTTTCCTCGGACCGACTCGTTTTGCGCACGAGAGTGAATAATGGAATAATTCCTTGAATCTACCCAAAATACACTAAGGCCAACAATATATATTACATGCCTTCAAGTCGACACTTGTCACCTTCAGAATTAGCTTAAGCCACTTGGTGACTCATTCCCTACCATCGAGAACTTAAGATAAAATAATTATCCTTAAACTTACACATTTTTGGAAATATTATAAAAAAATCCCTAAGACTTAAGTCTTTCCCCCCTTTTCCCTTTTTTGGGTGAAGTCATCCCCCCATCTCTTTTCGTCCAAGTCTGTCTATGTGCAATGATGTAATATTATATTAATAATTTTGATTATATTTACATGGATAGGCACACTGGCCTATCTATGTCCCGGTTCACCAGCCTCATAATCACACAAGCTCTTCGACCTCAATATATATATATATATAACTCATCTTTGCATGCACTCCTAGGTCATTCCCGTGCACTTAACCAAGTGTGAGCAATACTGTGAAATGTGCATACTTACCTAGGTGCGCGCAACATTATGAAATGTGCACACCCTGTCTTTGATAACAATTCTTTGTGCACTACTCAGGTGCACGCAACATAAAAAATTAGTTCCAATGACTCACTAGCCTAAAGGTACATTTAGATTTACAATTGGTACCAACGACTCACCAACCTATATGTACAATTACAAAGGATTCGGATCGGGGACATTACACTCCAGCCTGAAGAAAGTGAACTTAATTTGGACCTCAGGAATAACATTAGCAGGTTGTGTTCCAGAAGTGATAGACTTCAAAGATATTGTTCAATGGTGCGCATACAAGTTCGTCTTTGAAAATACAATAAGTCAATTGCAAGGACATCAACCCATCTATCTACCTCCTTCAACATTCTCCAAAATGATATGACTCCCTACACCTACCATGCTATTCAAAAATGAAGAGGCCAACGATTTTTAAAGCAACATAAAGGAGGAGATAGGTTTTTAAGAAATTATTTGGAACACCCAATCAATAACCCCAGTGGTTCTAGGATTGAGGTAACTTCATTGAAATACCCATAAATATAATTTGCATGGTTATTCACCTACATTATCAATCTAGAATCTACAATATTTATGTCAAGAAATGATATATATTCAATGCACTATGCTTTGCATGAAAAACCCATTATTGATTGGGTTTATCTCATTTCAAATGAAATTTCTTTCCAATTCAATAACCTTAAAAAGACTCGAAAGTTTTATATGACTTCTTACCTGATTTTCTCCATTTCTTATGGCCATGTGTTTGAAGACTTGCCAAGGGAAAAACATGTTGATTTTAATTTGGAGCCAATCTATGCATGGTATTTAGTCTTGTACATACATAAAGCTCAATATAACTTTTACCCAGTTCATAACAACTTCATTTCAAAATTTAAAAAGTTAATTTTTGGTCATATCACATCAAGACTATCCCTAGAAGCAACTACCTTTCTCTATGGGAAAGGAGCTTATGAAATGTCTGACACAATTATTGTTATTAGACTGTTTCGTAGTGAGGAGAAGCCTTTTCTTTTATGGTTCTATGTATCAGATAAACTCATTGTTGAGGAAATGTGTAGACAATACAAGACTCGGGCCCATTTCTTCTATGAGAAGAGAAAAAAAAAATTCATACACATACCATGGAAAATTGGGGGATTTACTTTGAAACATATAACCTACATTGACGAGTTAGCAGGAAATCATGAACATTTGGTCTTAAAATAAGCTAAATTTGTTGAGGGTTTTGACCCAAATAACAAATTTACTACACATATGGAAATGGTAGGGTACTCTTCACATTTCACTAAAGTTGAATAGTTTTAGGAGGGTGGTGGAAATAATCTAGATCTCCATGAAATCACGGCTTACCAAGTTTCAAATGACATGGGAGAAATAAACAACACCAATGAAAGTCACAGAAAACATGGTAGGGAAGTGACAAATCAAAACTATAATTTTACAAAACATCCCAAAATAGTACTCCATCGAGAACAAATAATAGAAACAATGGAATGGAAATGAGAAAAGCATCAATTGGAGGGTCAGATGATGGTGGTGATAAATAACCACCTAGCAAAAATATTGAAAAATCTCATGTCACATATACTTCTATCAAAAGAAAAAGGAATACATCAGCAGCAAGGTTAAGCATACTTGAAACCCAAGAAAGTCCACGTGCAATGGATATAGACGAGTTCATTGAAGATTCTAATTGGATTGCGTAGAGACTATTGGAAACTAGATAAATTATTGATGCCATAATTACACAGGATCCTAAAATATTTGAAGAGGAATCTGTTACTTTGCACCATGTGGCCTACAATTGTGAGACTAAGAAATTGTTATTGCAAAAAGTCAATACTAAAAATAAAAGGTCATTAGAAAAATGAAAATCTTTAATCGACATTGATGGAGTTGCACCATAAAAAATTGTAGAATTCCACGGAGAAACTAGAGACGATTTGAAACAATCTATTGATAATATGGAAAAAAAAAATCAGAGTTAAAAAGTAGGAAAAAAGAGTTAGAAGTTTCCTTGGTAACAAGACCATTGTTTCCTGAACATTTGAATTCAATCCAACCTGCACTTGTGTTAGAGGATGCCCCATGAAGCAACAAAAAATACAAAGGCTCATCAAGCTTATTACAAGCTATAAGAAAATATGTTGGTGATGCCATACATAAGAGAATTGATATAATCCAAGAAATTTGGGAGCTTGCCCAAAGTATTGTTATCTTTTCATCCAAAATACAAAATTTCAAAGAATACTTGCAAAAGGACTTGGAAAACGATGAAGGATTTTTCAGAGAAGTTGTGCAGACATTTTCAACTAAAGTCTCAAGCTTAAGTGAAGCTCATAGAAAAGAACAAAAACTTCCTTCGACTTACCGAATGAAGTAGGTCAATACATGTTGGCTAAGAAGAATTAAAGAATTAAATGAAATGATAAATGAAACTGATGTTTTGAGAAATAAAAAGAGTTATTTGTTTCTTAAACTTGTGGATCTTACAAAGAAACAAAATGGTCCCAAATTATCTATGGATACCATGACTTTACCAAAAGAATCTTTAATGGGTGTTATAGCAAATTTTTCCTCACCCCATCCAACTTGCTTTGATGACCTTTCCATTTCCTTATGCAAACTTGAAGTCCCCTTTTGTACTTCCAAGAGACAAAAAATCATATTTTTCCACATATACGCGCCCTACCAGTTAGACAACATGTGTATACGCAGGTTGCATCACTACAGCCCGTGTACATTGGGTTTGGTGCTCAAAATTAAAAATTGTGTCGGGTTTCCATGTCACGTCAAAAGATCCATGATCCTTGACCTTCCATATACTGGAAACGTTCCGACTCGGCCCTTCAATTCCATTTGAAGGATATAAATTGAGTCATATCCAAGCTGTGGAAGAAGAGAGAATTCAACTTTTGAGAGAAAAGATACTCTGGAGAAATTTCACTTCACATTGAGTCTGCATCCCTTTTATCCATTAAAGTCTGAACACATTGTTCAACCCCCAAGCTCTTCCTTCTTTGATGGAGAACCTCATTGTCTCCTTTATATGAGCTTGCCTTTGGTGGAGGATTGAAGTGGTGGAGGCCCAGCTGGAAGGGAATTAGTTTCTCGGTTCTAAGACGTGCTGACACAAAAGTTTGTCACTTGTATACTTCTGTTGATTATTTTAATAGAAATACTCATCTCTCATCCAATTGATATCTTGAAAATATTTGAATTATTATTCCATGGGTATATCCATTATGTATGTTGATGGATTATACTATTTTATGTGCTAACATTATATATTATCACCATATGCTTGTGTATCTTGGTTGTTGAGGACAAGTTGATGGCATAAAGCTTTGAGTTGTGTGCTCAACGGTGGTCTTCATCGAATGTCCGGACGAGGTAGACTCTTGATCTTGTCTTGTTAGCATTTCATTTATATAGCATACTTGGGATTAGAGTTGATTTCTACAGTCATTTTGTCTGTTTTGGTTTACCCCGTGCCATGGAGATATTTTCCTCGTAACAATGGGACAACTTAATGCATTAAAAGTTTCCTGGGAAAATGAATTTACCGAAACTATATACTTTTCTGAAGAGGAAGTTGAAAATGGTTAGTTTGGTATATCAACAGGAATGATGAATTTGATGACACATTGCATCAATCATAGATGGATTTGAGGGAATTTGAAAAACAATTATTTGAAATTAAAAATAAACATGAAATTATTGTATCACTTTTAAGGGAGTATATTGAGGAATGGTTGAAAAAGGCACTAATTAGAATTACTGAATCGAAAAATTAAGAAGCGGTTACAACGATTATGCCACCTCAACCACAACATGGACCTATAAAAGAATCAACTGCAAGCAAGTAAGGGTTACTAGAACTTTCCATCACAGCGAGTCAAGCAACAACCTTGTTCCCCCTTTTTCGTCTGTTTTCTTCAATCATTTGTCATATCACCTTCTATTTTTCAGTATCCTGTGAAAATCAGGTTAACCCTTGATTATTTTTCTCTTATCTTCCAGGTCTTTTCATTTTATGGTTCACAGGAGCCAATCCCAGTCCTCTTTGAAGGGCGAACACATACTTTTCTTTAAAGACATTTACTTTGTATTTAAAAAATTATATTATTTTTTTAGACTCCGAGAGCACTACTTGGGATACTACATTATTATATTCTCAAAGATTTTGGCCTGAAGCTTGAGTTTCCAAATGTTTTATCCATCATAATATTTTTGGTGCCTATTGAAACGATCATTTAAAGTTCTCTTATTTATGCGGTACATTTTTCTGATCTCTTTACTGTGGATAATGTTTATTGTCTTGATTAATGTTGCGATGGAAATATCAACTTCTCATTTATCATACTCATTTGGTTTATCTACAATGTGAACATTGTGTATATATGGTTTTCTTTTAAAGATACCATGTCCCAATCTCAAGTATTATTTTGAATGTGAATATTTGTTTTTATAAAGTTTGGTCATTCTCAGATTTTGTTTTATCCTTGTTTATAAGAAAAAGAGTAGTACCACCTCTCTAAAAACATAGGAGTATTCATATCCTCATGAAGTTGACCTTAAGACCGTAAAATAGTCTTTTAGATCAACACTTCCTACTTCATTTTGGTACTAACAACATCAATGATTTGATATTATGTGTTGTGTGTCATCTAAATTGGCTTGTGGTTGTTATCTACATTGAAGATTTCAACTTGTTGCAAAGTTTATTTTAGATTTTTCTTATGTTTTTCATCACCATAATAGTTTTCTCATTCTTTAATATGGTATTAGAGCATATACATCGTTGAAAGTTTTCACTAAAAGGGTCTATGATCATGGGAATTTTCTAGATCGCAATTCTTCATAAATGAGAGAAAAAATAATTTTTAGAGGTTTTTTGTTTATGAAGATTGATTTCTTGTTTGATGGGTGATTTAACCTATGTGAGTAATGGATAAATTGTTGGTGAAACATTGCTTATGCATATACATTGTCAAATTTCATTTGGTATAGTGTTTACATAATTACATAATAGTTGTTTGGGCATAGTGATAAGCTTATATATGAGCTATATAATCTTTAGGTTGTTTCATATTTTTTTATTGGACAACAAATCTGTATTAGGCAAAGCACTATGGTTGAAATATGGAAGTGATGGGTTGTTTTTGAAGACTTGAGAAGAATCAACAATGAACATTTGGAAAGGTGATTATGGTATGCCTCCAAGTACAAGAACATTTTTGCAAGTTTTGCTTAAGAGAGTTTTGTAGTTATAGCCAAGTTATAAATCTTAGCTTCGACCAATGGATCACATGTGCGGGTTCTAGTTGGAGGAAGAGATACACGTGGTTCAACTTTGTTAGTAATGCCATCAATAATTAGATACATTGTGAGTTCGATACTTAGCTTTTGGAAATCCATTACTAATTGGATGATTTGTAGTAGATGGAATGTTAAAAATGTACAAGTGGGCATCTAATCAACAACATAGATAGATTTATGCAAAATGTCTTGGGGTTAATTCACTATACTCATTGCTTTTATTTCATGTCTCACTCAATATGACGCAAGCTGCCCTCGGTGACAACCCTGCTCTCACCAGGATCTTCTTCTTCCTGCCCGAAGAGTTGTAATACCCTTCGAATCCCGTATCGAGACTTCTTGTCACCCACAGGACACTCCTTTGTTCTCCCGCAGTCACTTCGGGAAATCGGGCTTCGCGGTATCGTGAACCCTGGGTGCACGTTCTCATGCAACTCGAAACTCCGAACCCCGAATGCCGATGGTCACCGGTCAACGCTTTCACTCCTTATCGGGGATTTCCCTATCGGGAAATCGGCCGATATGAGGTCGTGATTCTCTCGATCTCCAAATCTTCGAACCCCGAATTTAGATCTAACGCCACTTGGATCCCACTAACACATGTGGTCCCACTCAGCCACGTCACCTCCTTATCTCGTGCGATCGGGGATCACGGAATCGCGACTTCTCCGTCCTCAAATTCCTTTGAAACGAGAATCGTCGAACGCCGAATCCCGACTCCCCGGGATCTCGTGCCACCTGTCCTTGTCACAATCGACGGCCCCGATTAATTCAGGAAATCGCTACTCGCGATTTCGACGTGCTTGCAACTCTTGTCTCGCCAAACGCCGAACGTCGAATCCCAAAGGCTTCGACCCCTTCCCCTGGTATGTTCTCGCAGTGTCACTAGGGAACTATCCCTCCTGAGCTTAAGTCCTCCGACTCCTTCAGAGACTTTTCACCCACACTTCTCTCTCACCAATATTGAACATCTCTCAAAGTGTTGAAGTCACACGGGCTCTGTGCCCTCGCAGCCACAGAATCCCTGGTTCCCTCTGCTCAGACTGACTGCTGAGACTTCGAATCCAGCCTGCACTTCTCATGCACGCTCTAATAACCCAATTCAACTTCTGGGCAGATGAGAATGAGAGTTTAACTATTGAGCCTCATCAACGCACTCTATGCGGATGAATTCGACTGCACTCTATGCAGGAATCTCCTGGTTCAAACAGAGAAACAATTGAAACTCATTCTCCTCTTTCTCACAGGTTCCAAATCAACTATGAAACCACATACACAACATATCAAAGCAAATGCATGACAGAAAGCAAACATACATGAACATAATATCAACACAGAGAGACAACACAAACCATGAAGTTGAATTTAAGACTCTTCTATTAATCCAATCTGTACATGGGTGTTCTTCACTAGTTCTCTGCTCTGCTCTGCTTGCTCTCGATGATGATGAACTCTACAATAATACAAAGGAGGGTGCCTATAATCTGTTTTCCCTCACAATTCTAAAGCTATCAAATCTACAATAAATTCCTATCTATCTTTACATCAATTCTA
>ML787326.1:492891-551280 GCA_009831015.1 Picea engelmannii
CGAATATTAATATAATAATAAATAATAATAATCTATTTTTTAAGGTCACAACCAAGTCACACCAAATTGGTGTATGAATAATAGATTATTATCATAATAATGTATAATAATATTAATAATCAATTATATTCTAATGAAAAATTTAATAATAATAATTAATTTCACTAATGAATATTAATATTAATATTATATTATAATGATACTAAATATAGTTATAATAATCGTCAATAATAATTATAATACAAATATTAATAAGAACCATTAATTTCATTAACTTAATAATCAATTATAATTAAAATAAAAATATTAATATTAAAAATTATTTTCACTAACTTTTAATAATAAAATTTAAATAATAAACTTAATTATGCATATGAGGTTTAAATCATTATTATTATCAATTTTTAAACATGCCAAAGACGGGGACTATGTTGCCTTGCAACTCTTGTATATATAGAAAGCTCATTGACCTACTTGCAGAAAGATTCATGAATGTAAAAAATAAAATACATGGCACTATCAATTCTTTTATTTGAAGTTAGATTTGATATTTAATTTTTTTTAGTTTCTCACTATAAGTTTTCATCTCAAAAAAAAAATATATATATATATATCTTTTTATTGGTTCACTTTCTAGTTATATTTTTAAATTTTAAAAAAATCTAAAAAAAAAATATGTAAGTGTATTGATATAATAATAAAAAATATATTATCGAATGTTCATGACATTTATAAGTATTTTTAAGCTCTTTACAAAACATTTTAATGTTTGATTCATCGCCGTCAAAAAATTATAAGTTCTTTCTATTCAATTTTATTAGTAGTCTATTAAAAACGAAACAAGATGACATTTTAAAAAGTACAAGTCTTTTATCTAGAAACAAGTGAAACTCTATCATTATATAAACTTTGAGATAGAAATTGTAGTGGTTGTAGTTAGTTTCATGGCCGGAATGATTTTAAGGATGGAAATTTATATTAAAATGTAGAAACATGGGCTAATCTTACTAGTCCTTAATGTGCTAAATGTAAAATGTTTGGCGATAGTTTTGTAAAAATATTTAAATTTCTTAGGATTTTATATAGTTCCTATAAAATTTTGGTGATTTTTAAGGTAAAATAATTTTATTCTATGGAATATGGGTGAATTGTTTTGAGAAAAAATGGAAATTTGCGAATCTGTTTTTGGGAAAAACCATGGAAAATTAGCCCATTGGTGAAATTTAGCCCCTAAAATCATTTATGGTCCATGGTTCATGATTATATTATGTAGTATGTCCATTTTGGATCGATGAAACAATCCAGGGTCCTTGTTCCAGCCCAACTCAACTTTTCAGAGCCCATTTGCAACATTGTTCTTGTCCCTATAAATATGAGACATAGATGTATATGTGAAAATGTCAGTATGTATTGAGAAATTCATCATACAAGGGTCATAATGTAAAACTCCTAAGTACAATTTCTTTGTGCATTCGATGGATAACAAGCTTCGAGTCTCCAAAAAATTGTAATTAAGTTACACCATATTCTTGTGCAAGTTTCAGGACCAGCTTTAAAGCTATCAATTCATGGAATTTGTTAGTTTCTTGACCAAATCCAACTTTAAAAGAAATAATGTGATCTAAAGATATGTATAGTATGCCTCACAAGCCTCCCTTAGAGGGGTTTCCCTATGAGGCACTATAAAAAAATTCAATGGAATATCCTTATTTATAGTCACTTCACCTTGCATATGAGAGAGATTTTTCTTGCACCTAGGGTAGGCATTTAAAGTATTTGACTCGACAACAAATTTGAGGGGAAGCGTCTCTTTGTCTTCAAACATCTTTAGATGTCTATCAATCCATATGCCCCAGACTATGTTAAGTGGAAGTGCTCTGATATTGGAAGTCTCCTTTTTGTTACCCTGGGTTTTGAAGGCCTCTTCAAGACTTCCTCCTTCCTGGAGATTTCCAATCCCTATTAATATTTCCCCCTATTTCCATATCTCCTTGGAGTATGAACATTCTAGCATGAGATGAAGTACAATTTTTTCTTCTTGGTGACATTGAAAACACCATCTTGGCTCTATAAAATTCTTCTCCAGAAGAACATCCTGTGTGGGAGCCTTGTTGTGTAAAATCAACCACATAATGATCTTGTTTTTTGGGGGGAATTTTATTTTCAAAATAATTTTCCACCATAATATGTGTTAGTCTTCTCGTCCTTCTTCTACTAGTTCTTTGTAGCCTATTATGGGAACATAAGTTCCAACTAGACTTAATGACCAGATCAACTGATCCTTTTCTTCCTTGAGCCTGGCATTCCTGGAGATCAAGAGATATGTGTGTCTTTTTTATTTTTCTACATACTTGAACTCCAAACCAATTTCTCCCCGTGATAACCACTGGTGGTTCCAAGTAGTGGGCATTGCCCAGTTTGCAACCTGTCTAAGATTAAAATAACCTTTATTCCTTAACTCCTAAATCATCTAAAAAGGAAGTATGTGTATACCTTTGTTTCCTACCTAGGGGCTAAGGCCAATTTACACTTTATCCCCTTTTCCAATTTTCCAAATCAACTAGTTGACAACCAGATGGAAAACATAGATAACAAATTTACAAATTATTAAGACATTATTTTTTTGTTTGAGGGGATTTCAAAAATGTAGCAGTAAATATCAAAAATGGATAAAATGGAGAAGAAAATAAAGGAAAATGGAGCAGTAAATCTAAAAAATGGATAAAATGTAGATGCAACACAAGGCATCAAAGGAATTTGCAAGGGTGTTAGGAATTGTTTGCAACAACGAATTATGCATGTGGCTAGCAAGGAAACTATGGAAATGAGGCAACTTTCCACACCCTAAAACTCTAATTTATTCCTAGAATAGAGTTGTATGTTTTTGTAGTAACAAGTAAATCTTATGTGTATGAGCTAAGTATTGATACTTAGGTGAGAATACCACAACTAATGATATATGGTGTGATTGACAGAAAATACATGAAATGGATGAGCTATCTTGTGAAATTCCATGCTATGTAGAGGAATTGGAAGGAACAATTTATTAACTCTTCTCTTGAGCCTACATTATTTCTATTTCTCTCGATTAAAAAAGTTGTTATGCGTAAATAGTTAATGCATGGGAATGTTGATAAATGCAAGAAAGTAAAATAGAAAGAATATGTTTTCACTAGTGAACATATTGAGAGACAATAGGTGGTAGAGTGCATGCAAATATTCTTCCACATGTATGTGATGTTGTATATTATCTAAGAGCGATATGTTGTTACACATGCAATGAGTATGGCATAATAACTAATGTGGTTGATGTGATTTTATAACCAAGAAAGGTTGAGGAAATGGTTGAAAATGTTGATGATGTTGTTTCCTAGGATAATGAACCTCATGAGAAAGAATAGGGACAAGAGAACGCTTGTCAAAAGGTTGGTAAATGGATCATGTGAGTTCCCATGTGGCACCAACTCATTAGGTAACTTCAAATATATTGATGGAAACCATATAGGTGAAAAATTGGTCATGCCAATGTTGCATGAGTGCTTAAAGTGAATTGGGTAAGAATTCCTTTAGTCATGCTTGGTATCTTAATTGATATATTTATGATGACATTTGAATGCATGTATGTGATTGATATCCACGTGAGGTAAAGGTGGGAAGCCTTGGGTATGTAAATATTGTTAGAATCTATTAATGCATTCATGAGTAAATATGTCATGATTGAGCTAGTTCAGAGTTAATAACCATAGTAAATGAGTATTTATACTCATGATTATGAAAATGAATGCCATGTGAGATAACCATATGTGAGGCCATGTGTTGGACTTGAGAAAGGATATACCATTGCACAAGTATCCAATGGTCTCCTTGCTTATGTTAGTATTTGGGACTAAAACCTTTTTGCCAACACTAAGAACACCATAAGAGGAAGAAGGATTTCCTAAGGGACTAATAAGCAAAGAAAGCAAAGGCCTTCTAGTATGCTTGAGAGACTATTTAGTAAGTAAAGGATATATGTCTGATGTTTTGTTTGTGCTAAAGAGGAAGGTGTCTAGATAATTGAATAAGTGTTGGGGAGGTGGTTGGGTGATGTGTTGAGGTGTTGATTTAGCCCACCAACTTGTCAAGGTGGGCCACATGAGTTGGCATTATGGTATTCTTGAATAAGTACAATGATGGATTGATTAAATGTGCATAAGTAGATTATGTAAATGTGCAAGTTGTGATTTTGAATCCATGAATATTGACACATATATTTGATTGCATTGTGTGAATGCTTGTTTTGCATATATAGTAAATGATATTTCATTGCATTTAATATGTTGACCACTAAAAGTAATTGAATTATTGGTATGTTATAATTTTAATATCACTTCATGGATTGTTGTGAATATTGCAATGAAATGATTATATGCATAAATACTAATAGTTTGTTTATATAATTGAAAGTTCTATCCAAGAGGACAAATCACAAGTAAATGTGTCTTGAATATGGAAATGAGTGGAGGTCCATAATGAAGATTGGTTTCCATTGCATGCAAGAGCCAACATTTTGAGAAGGATCTCATAGTTGCAAAAAATTATTTTTGTATGAAACATATTTAAAATTTCTGATTAAATTCTTTATGATAGAATCTCATGGTAGTTGTATGTGTATAATACATGTAAAATGACAGGTCTATCTAGTAAGGACAAAATATGGATGTTGTAAGTTGGAAAGCATGGGGAGGATGCTACTATGATGCCACTAGAACCATATGATGTGTCTTAATTGGCACAACCTATTGTTTATTAGAGGTTGTTAGTGGGACACCCTAGTAGTAAGGCTCTGTAAGTTGCACTCTTATTACACATGAAAGTCTTGGAAGAATGGATCATCGAGGGACTTTTTAGTAGAGAAGGGGATGCCTAAGCTTGGAAAGGTGAGTGTGGAAAGGAAGAGGTGAACTAAATGAATTTGTTATAAGATATTCATGTTATGTGCTAGCTGGGATCACGAAGGAAATATATGTTTGGGTGTGTCAAAGAGGATAGTGGGTTGAATCTTTCCCATAACATCCATGTTGAGTATTGGGTTGATTTGCATACTTTATCTTGTATTATGAATATGTATGCTTCAAATATGAATTTGAAATTCCTATGGATGGGATAATTGTTGCATATAAATGGCTATGATATGCATGTTTACCTTGACAATTGTTGTAGGAATATGCTGAAAAGTTGATGCCTTGGAGGCATCTCAAGGAAATGAAAGGAATTGCAGGACATTGTTATCCAGATAGCCATCAAATGCCAGTTATAATGAAGAGCATAATATTGTGAATGCAGATAAAGAACAAAACCATTGGGACATGGTCCTATTGTTGGAAGGAAAAGAACACCAAAGACATCATTATTCCAAGGGAAGGGGAATGTAATATCCAAATTTTGATCCTTGGAATATAATATGTACAATAATCATGCATTATTGTGTTAGGTGGCTTATGTGATGTGAATCAAGCCATGTGGAATAAGATACGATGATCCCATGTGTAAATATGTGAAATGCATTGTAAATATTCTTAGTGTGGAGCTCAAGGATAAGGCACGACTAGTGAATGCATAGGAGTCCTAGTGGTGGACTAAGTTTACACTACAATGGGTATATATTCTATGATATGCGTATTTATATATAAAGAAATATGTGAAAAAAAATACATAATAATATAATATCCACTAAAATGGTTGTTTGAGCAAACAACGAGGGGACTATGATACTACAAGAGGGGAAGAGGAAAGGGAGTTGTTGGTTGATTTCACCTTGTCATTGTCCTTTAGAGTACCGCCCTTTCTTTCCCATTATTCCTTATAGCCTTCACATCAATATTTGACTTGTGGGTGTGTACTAAGTACAAGTGTCATATATATCATATCCTTAGGAAGAGAGAGGGGTCTCATGCGAGAAAAGGCTTTCCATTATCTTTACATGCATTCTATGATCATTATGATTATTATACCATTATCATTAGGAAACCATTCATGGGAAAGAGGAGGTGACAAGCTCCCATGTTATGGGGATGATTATCCCTTGTTGTCATGCTTGTTATGATTGGTATGGATATTATGGAAAAAAATTCTCATGTGTTTGGGGTTGGTATGTAATACCCCTAGGCCAAACCCCAACTATAAATGTAAATATAAATGTGCATATGTATATAAGTCGGTGAGTTGTTTGTACCAAGTATTAGAATTAGTTTTGTAAGTGCCTTCCATAACATATCATGCATATGTGTTGCAAACTAAAAGAAGAAGTGTGCACATCTTAGGATATTGTGCACATCAACTTGAGTGCATGATTTTGAGGCCATAGAGCCTTTGTGTATAAGTTCATGTTTTTTAGACTAGTGAGCCTGGATACAAAATAGATAGTATGTTTGTATTATGAATGTAAATCACATGCAAATATTAATGAAAAACACATCATTGCGACAGACCAACCATGTAAAAGAGTATGGGGGAATAAACTCCACTAGATAGGGAAAGGAGGGTAAACGTTAAGGATAAGGGGCTAAGCTTGGGAGCTTAAGCCAAAAGGAATATTATATTGATATTCCTTAAAGTATAAAGTATGGATAATTATTTTATCCTAAGTTCTAAGGATGGGGACAAGTGGGCCAAGTTAGTTCTCAACATGACAAGTATCAAGTTGGGAACATGCATACATATGGTTTGGACTTAGTTCATTTTCCATCATTCCATCATCATTTCACTCACTCTTTCAACTGTCCTTCGTACCTGTACCTAGTTAGGTTAGGAGATGGACTAAAGAAGCAAGTTGTCAGGCCCATGGGGATATTGAATAGGTGGGTTGTCAGGCCCATGAGCAATTCTCTCTAGGTGAGAGAATTGTTGGGAATTTATTTCCTGAAGGTGCCACACTGCAGCTACAAAGTTCTGAGACTTCCTTTCTGACCTATTGTTGAAGCCTCAGAAAGGAAGTGGGGCAGCTGAGGGACTGTTGAGTAGAGAAGGCGCACACTTCATCGGGTGGGGTAGGCATGTGGGGAATGAGGGACTTAGTTCAAGTTGGCACCTATGACTGATTTTTCATGTTTTATGAGATACATCAGCCTGGTTAGGAATTCCTTTACCCGGGTGGAGTTTATCCCCAGCTCGGGGGTGACCCAGTGCTGATAGTTTTGAGTAGTGTGGTCTAAGGCTGGGAGGAACATGGGAGGTATGCACACAGTTGGTGATATTTTTATCAAGATAAGTGTCAACTATGTGTTAAATGATGTGTTGCATTATTATTTATGTGTTTATTTTTATGGGGTTTTCCTGTGTGTTGCATGTGTATTTTTACTATTATTCTTTATGAATCTGTGTATTTGCAGACTATTTGTATGTTTTAATTTGGTATCAAAGTTCAAATTTTTGGTTGGAATAGCCCAATTGGTTGTTGGGGATGCTACAATGTGGTATCAGAGCTCCAATTTCCAACGCTGAGCCTGGATGGGTCGAGCAAGCTGAATGTTGAAGCAAAATTTCACATAGAATTGATTTCGAAGTGGACAAATTTCAAGTTATAGTGAATCTATGGTAAAAATTAGAAGCAATTTCATGGAATTGGGCAAAAGCCCCAATTTTTGTTGTTGAATTCATGGGGAATTTGAGAAATTTGGCCAAGTGGTGAGATATTCTTAATTTAACATATGTTCTAGCAAATTCAGACCTGGAATTGGTCAAATTTGAAGTTATAGGGAAGTCATGACAGATGGAGCAAGATTGGTTGAATAAACTCTCAATCTGTGAATGAATTTCGAAAATGCATACCATGAATGTCAATCGACAGTGATTTTTTGTTGCAGAGGTTCAATTTGTGTTATCGAAGTGAAATTGAACAAATTTCATAATTGCAAAATGTCCATGGTGAAAATTGGGAGAATTTTGGCAAAAGCCCCAATTTCTACAACGGAATTCACGAGGAATTAATGCACAGAAAAATGAAGGTGTGTAGGTGTGCGCACTAAAAATGTGTGATGCAAAGTGAAAAACTTGTTATCTATGGAAAAAAAGGGTGCGTGGTTATGCGCGCTAAAATTTGGCACTGCAGAGTACAAGTTGGGATGCGCAGAAAAATAATGGTGCGCGGGTGTGTACACTAAAATTTGGCGTTGCATAGTGCAGAGATGGTAATGCACGAAAAATATTGGTGCGTGGGTGTGCGCACTTAAATTTGGCGTTGCATGGTACAGAGATGATAATGCGCAAAAAATAACGGTGTGCAGGTGTGTGCACTTAAATTTGGCGTTGCGCGGTGCAGAGTTGGTAATGTGCGAAAAATAATGGTGTGCGGGTGTGCACACTTAAATTTCATGCTACCCAGTGCAGAGTTGGTAATGAGCGAAAAATAATGGTGCGTGGGTGTGCGCACTTAAATTTGGTGCTACACTGAGTAAAGCTCGTGAAACGCGGAAAAATAATAGTGCACGGATGTGCGCACTAAATTTAGCATTGTTCAGTGCAGATTGAGTGGCGCATGCATAATATTGGTGCACGTGGTTTGCACGCTAAAAACTGGTAGAGCACAGAGGAAAATTGTTGGTGCGCGTGCAATGTTGGTATGCAATGCATGCATGCTGAATATTCATGTTGCACAACGGTTTAATTAATGGTGTGCATGGAGCACTGGTGCATGGTGTGAGTGCACTAAACCTTGGCATGGTGTGACGCGTAGAGTGCAATGTGCGTGGAATATTAACATGCGAAATTTTTTTTGTGCGCAATAGGTATTAGTGCATGAACCAAAATTGTGCATGGTAGATATTGGCACGCAACACAAAAGTAGTGTGCACCATATATTACAAAGAAGTGGTCCACACTGGTTATAGGTGTGTGGATCATGCGCTACCTTATGTCCTTACTGTGCATGCTAAATATGGGTGTACATTTTCAAATTGGTGCACGCGAATTCGTTTGGATGGTCTACAACAACAGAAAATCAATGAATTTCTACGACATTTCTTACTGTTTGAAGGTCATATTTTTCCAGCGCGTTTTTGAGGCCCTAAACAACATTTTTAGATACTCTAAAACCATGAGAACAATGAAAGAGACCGGAGAGAAATGTCTAATTGTGTAAACCATTCGTCAAACAAACATTTTATGAGGAAGTTATAGGACAAACAGTGGAGAGTAATGTTTAAGACCCAATTAACTTCAGAGGGCCATAACTTTCTGCTCCAGAATCATATTGAGGCACATGAGAAGTCTATGGAAATCTATTGAACCATAGAAAACATTAATGAAGCTGAATTAAAATTATGGGCATGTTAAAAATGTTTAAGATGCCACAGAAGGTACCTGTAACATTCAAGGCCAAAAACACTAATTGGCCTAGAACTTCAGTAGGTTGTAACTCACAACCCAGAACCCAGAAAGAGGTGAAACTTGGAAAAATTGTCCAAAATATGTATATGAAGAAATCCAATTGGGATCCTACCAAAAATCCAATGGATCAGGTGAAAAATCCATAATTTCAATTCAGAATTGCACCTAGTTGAAGTATGAACATAAGAATTAATGGATAATTTTCAAATAACCATAACTTTTTGCTCAAGACTCATAATTGAGCACAAAATCAAGCATTGGAAAGGTCTTGGACACTAGAATATAAATATTCACCCAGAAAATTGATATGGACATTCAATTTTACAATAAATCATAATAAATAATTATGATGCATTATTGAACCGGATTGTATATTATTTCATGAATTTGTTAAATTATTTATCCTAACAAGTTTTGTTAGCTGCACATTTTGCAGAGTTAACAACAATTAGATCATAACAAGATCAACACATAGCTTAGAATCATGGAAGATGCACAGGGATCTTACAACCATGAAGATGAGGTTAGAGGCGTGTATGTCGATATGGGTAATGAAGGTACAAATTCAAATTGACATGGAGAAGGCAAGGAAGAAAGCATGAACTTGGTAGAGACCATAAAAAGTTTAAAAAAGGGTGTCCAAAGTTATAAAGATGATAATGAGAGGCTTACGAAATCCAAGGAGCAGCAGGAGGACTTCAACTTAAATTTAATGCGGAGCTTGGACACAATAGAAAAGAACATGGATAAGGAGAATGACTCAAGAAAATCAGGAAGTCATACGTCTCATGATGAGAGGAGAAGAACAAGAAGTGTTAGAATAAATCACCATCACTCCCCAAGGAATTCCACTAGGAGAGCACACAGTATTTCAAGTCCATCCCCTATCAGGAAACATAAAAGGAGGTCTGGGGTGGATGAGTTACAGGGATAAATGAACAAAATCAAGCCTCCTACATTTGATGGTGAGAAAAAGAAGGATGAGGATGCAGAGACATGGTTGTTATGCATGATGAAGTATTTTCAACTGCATAATTAATCTTCACACATAGAAGGAAGAATTTCCATCTATCATCTCAAGGGAAAGGAATCCATGCGGTGGGACCAATTTGTGTAGAGGCAACACATTGATGAGAAAAATGTTACTTGGAGAGAATTCAAGAGGCATTTTCAAAAGAAATACTTGACTAAGAGATACTATGACAAGAAAATGAAGGAGTTATTTGAACTCAAGCTTGGGAGTATGACCATAGATGAACATGAAAGGTGGTTTTTAGAGTTGTTGAAGTATGTTTCTTTCATCAAGGATGAGTCTATTAAGATTCATAGGTATTTGAGTGGGATGCCATCATTTATCAGTGACAAGATACAATATAATGATCCCAAAACATTGGAGGAAGCCATATGGTGAGATAAATGCATTTATGATCAACATAAAGGAAGGTGAACTTTCCAAAAATCTTGGGAAGATAAGAAGAAATGAAAGATGGAACAGAGGAAGAAGGGGACTAAGCCACCATTCTTCAGAAATAATTCCCAGGGACAGACAACTTCTAAAGAACCTAGAATGACCGAGACAGTGAGGCAAAGACCAAGGCAACCACCTATTCAATGTTGGGGTTGTGGGGGAGATCATATGTACATAGATTGTCCTCACAAAGGTGAAAAAGTGAGGACTTTTCACAATGTACAAAAATTTAGTACAATGGAGGACATGGGAAAAAAAGTACCTAGGATCTATGCATCCCCGGAAAACAAGCAAGTTGTGTTTCAATCACATATGATTGAAGTGGAAGGTAATATCAATAGCCAAACCATTTCTATTTTAATTGATTCGGGAGCTAGTCATATTTATCTATATCCTAAGATGGTGAAAATATTTCATTTTCCAAGAAACAAGCTTGGAAAATCTTGGTTGGTGATGTTGGCTATAGGAGATAAAAGAAAAATTAATGAGATGGTTAAGGCATGCCCAGTGGACATGAATGGACTAAGCACCAGGGCAGATTTGAACACCAAACCTTTAGGTTCCTATGACTGCCTAATTGGTATGGATTGGTTGGAATAACATCATGTTGTCCTAGATTTTTATAATAAGGCATTTACTTGCTTGGATGAGGAAGGGAACTTAAGGACAGTACAGGGAATTCCCAAGGCAGTAACCGTTAGAGAAATTTCAGCATTGCAGCTGAAGAAAAGTTACAGAAAAGGGTGTCAAATATTTGCAACACATATGGAAGAGACACCTACAGATAAGGTGCCAAATATTGAAGATTATGCAATCCTAAAAGAGTTTGAATATGTATTTAAAGAAATACCAGGATTACCCCCTAAAAGATACATTGATTTCTCCATCAATCTGATTCCTGGAGCAACCCTAGTATCCAACACCCCTTACGGGATGAGTACACCAAAATTGAAGGAATTGCAAATGTAACTTGAATAGATTCTAAATAAGGGGTGTATATGCCCAAGTGTGTCACCTTGGGGTGCCCCAATATTATTTGTGAAGAAAAAGGATGGAACATTGAGACTTTGTATTGACTTCAGGAAGTTGAACAAGGTAACTGTGAAGAACAAGTATCATTTGCCAAGGATCGATGACCTCTTTGATCGGTTGAAAGATGCAAAAATATTCTCCAAGATTGATCTTAGGTCAGACTATCATCATGTAAGAATTAAAGAAGAAGACATCAACAATATTGCCTTCCAAACAAGGTATGGCCATTATGAATTCACAGTGGTGCCATTTGGATTATCAAATGCACCCGTTGTCTTCATGTGTTTAATGAATGGAATTTTCATAGAATACTTAGATAAGTTTGTCATTGTCTTTTTGGATGACATTATTATATATTCTAAGTCTGAAGAAGAACATGAACAACACTTGAGGAAGGTATTACAAGTATTAAGGGAGCATCAATTGTATGCCAAATTGAGCAAGTGCTCATTCTATCAGAAGCAAATTCATTATTTGGGCCATATCATTTCAAAGCAAGGAATGACAATGGACCCAGAAAAGATAAGGGCCATTGAAGGATGGCCAACACTAAAGAATGTGACAGAGGTCAGATCATCCATGGGCCTTGTAGGCTACTATAGGATATTTATTGAAGGATTCTCAAAGATTGCACACCCAATCACTTCCTTGCAAAATAAGGGTGTGAAGTTTCAGTGGACATTGGATTGTAAAAAGAGTTTGCAATACTTGAAGCATTTATTAACAAGTGCTCCAATACTAAGGATTGTTGATCCAAATGAAGAATTCATTGTATGCACTGATGCATGTAAAGAAGGGCTTGTTGGATTCCTTAGTCAGAATGGGTATGTGGTGTGATATGAATCAAGGAAGTTGAAGGAGCATGAAAGGAACTATGTTACTCATGATTTGGAGTTGGCAGCCATAGTGCATGCCTTGAAGATGTGGAGGCACTACCTCATAGGAAAAATATTTGAGTTGAGGACATGCCATAGAGGTATGAAATATTTATTTAGACAACCAACTCTAAATGTTAGGAAAAGTAGGTGGTTAGAATTCCTCAGTGAATATGACTTTGATATAAAGCATACCAAAGGGAAAGAGAACAAGGTGGATGATGGACTTAGTAGAAGGGTACATGAGTTTCATGCTATAACCATCAGCATGTACCAATCAAATTTAAAAGACATAATCTTAGAGGCTGCAAAATCAGATTTGCAATACATGGAAATAATAAAAAAAATTACAACAAGTTATTTTGCAGCAGAAAATTGAAGACTATAAGCTAGAAAATGATGAAATTATCATGTACAAGTGCATAATTTATGTGTCAAATTTCTTGAAATTGAAAAATATGATATTGAGAGAAATGCATAATGTACCTTATGTTGGGCACCCAGGTTATCAGAAAACTATTGCAGTTGTCAAGAGCCAATATTATTGGCCAGGCATGAAGAATGAAGTTGTTGATTTTATTGCCAAATGTTTGGAGTGTCAAAAGGTCAAGGTTGAGCATAGACACCCAGCTAGTTTGCTACAACCATTGCACATTCCTGGGTGGAAATGGGAAGTTGTAACAATGGATTTCATCACCAAACTTCCGAGAAAAAAAAAGCAACATTATTTTATCATGGTAGTGGTGGATAAGCTTACTAAAGTTGCCCATTTTATTCCAGTAAAGCTCACTCACAAGGAAGCCAACATTGGTGATACTTATATGAGAGAAATCGCTCGACTACATGGTATACCCAAGACAATTGTGTCTGATAGAGATCCAAAATTTACATCAAATTTTTGGAAAGGATTATTCAAGGGATTTGGAACAAATTTGAATTTTAGCATGACTTATCATCCAGAGTCAGATGGGAAAACAGAGAGGGTGAATCAAGTGATTGAGGATATGTTGAGGATGCATGTGATGGATAAACCATCAAAATGGGAAGACTACATACACTTGGTATAGTTTGCTTATAACAATGGGTACCAAGCATCCCTAAAGATGAACCCATTTGAGGCACTTTATGGTAGAAGGTGAAACACATCGGTAAGTTGGGACAACCCAATAGATAAAGCAGTGGTTGGGCCAGAATTACTCAGGGAGATGGAAGAGAAAATGATGAAAATAAAACAGAATTTAAAGGATGCCGAAGTTAGGAAGAAAAGCTATGATGATAAGGGAAGAAATCACATGAAATTTAAAGTGGGTGACCATGTATTCTTGAAATTAAAGGCCAACAGAAGTTCCCTAAAGTTGGAAAATTGTTCAAAGTTGGCATCTCATTATTGTGGGTCATTTGAAATCGTAGAGAGGATTGGGCTTGTAGCATACATGCTTGCCTTTCTTGCATCAATGTTTATTCATAATGTATTCCATGTATCATTGCTCAAAAAGTATATGCATGATGCTAATCATGTCATTGACTGGAATGTGATTCAGGTGGAGCAAGAAGGCACCTTTCAAGTGCATCCGGTGTGCATATTGGACCAAAAGATCAAGAAGCTCTGAAATCAAGCCATAGATCTAATAAAGGTCCAATGGACATGGTACAGTCCTAAAGATGCAATGTGGGAGCACGAGGATGCTATGAGGGAAGAATACCCGCATCTTTTTTAATATTTTTGAAATTTTGGTTGTATATGTGTATATATTGCACCGAGGATAGTGCATAAATAAGGGGGAAGGTAATGTAATACCCCTAGGCTGAACCCCAACTGTAAATGTAAATATAAATGTATATATGTATATAAGTTGGTGAGTTGTTTGTACCAAGTCTTGGAATTAGTTTTGTAAGCGTCTTCCATAATATAGCGCACATATGTGATGCACACTAAAAGAAGAAGTGCACACATCCTAGGATATTGTGCACAACAACTTGAGTGTGTGATCTTTAGGTAAAATAGCCTTTGTGTATATGTTCATGTTTTTGAGTTTGGTGAGCCTGGATACAAAAATGACAGTATGTTTGTATTATAAATGTAAATCACATGCAGATATTAATGAAAAACACATCACTACAGCAGACCAACCATGTAAAAGAGTATGGGGGGATGAACTCCACTAGATAGGGAAAGGGGGATAAAATTTAAGGATAAAGGGATAATCTTGGGATCTTAAGCCAAAAGGAATATTATATTAATATTCCTTAAAGTATAAAGTATGGATAATTATTTGATCTTAAGTTCTAAGGATGGGGACACGTGGGCCAAAGTAGTTCTCAACATGGCAAGTGTCAAGTTGGGAACATGCATACCTATGGTTTGGAATTAGTTCATTTTCCATCATTCCATCATCATTTCACTCACTCTTTCGGTTTTCCTCCATACCTTCTTGATACTGTCACTGTACCTGGTTAGCTTAGGAGCTGGACCGACGAAGCGGGTTGTCAGGCTCGTGGGGATATTGAAGAGGCGGGTTGCCAAGCCCGTGAGAAATACTCTCTAGGTAAGAGAATTGATGGGAATTGATTTTTGAAGGTGACAAACTATAGCTATAGAGCTCTGAGGCTTCCTATCTGACCTATTTCTAAAGCCCCGGAAAGTAAGTGGGCCATTTGAGGGACTATTGAGCAAAGAAGGGGCACACTTCCTGGGGTGGGATAATCATGTGGGGAATGAGTGACTGTAGGATGTTAGTTTGAGTTGGAACCAGCGATTGATTTTTCCTGTTGTCTGAAATACAACATCCTGGTTAGGAATTCCTTTACCCAGGTGGAGTTTAGCCCCAACTCAGGGGTGACCCACTGCTGAGATTTTTGAGCAGTGTGTTCTAAGGCTAGGAGGAATGTGGAAGGTCTTCACACTATTGGTGATATTTTATCAATAAAAGTGTCAATTGTGTGTTAAATTATGTGTTGCATTATTATTTATGTGTTTATTTTTATGGGGCTTTCCCGTGTGTGATGCATGTGTATTTTTATTATTATTCTTTATGAATATGTGTATTTCCAGAGTATTTGTATGTTTTAATTTGGTATCAAAGTTTGAATTTTTGGTTGGCATAGCCCAGTTGGTTTTTGGGGATTCTACATGGTAAGAGCCCATAGAAGTTGGAGAAGTTAGTTGTTGGAAATGTGGAAGCAAATGGGATGGTTGGAGAGAGATACCATGCTTGGAATTTCCATAGTAGTTGAGACAATATCGTCAGACATGCTACCTTTTTATTGTTGTGCATTGGCTGCCTTGAGGTTAAGTGTTTTTCTCCTAGGTTATTACCAGAAGGAAGACAACAAATTGTACTCTTTTTGCGCACTAATGAGAATTGGAAGGGAAGAGTACTATGAGGAAATATGGAGTAGATAAAGTGATGGCGTGAACCACCAAATTCAACCTTCGATCAAATAGTTTTTAATACTTTGTCAGGAGCTAACATTCGGGCTACTTATTTTCCCTTGGATCAACTTCAACATGTGCTCAAATTTCCTTTTCCTACAATGTTGAATTTCATTCTGTCATAGATAACTCTACGTGGAAACACCACTACATGGATATACCTATGCATGGAACCATCAATAAACAATATCGACGAGATCTGTTGCAAATCACTCTGCACACAAAACTCAACAATATATACCAATGGTTAGCAAACAAATTTGATTTGTCGCAGACAAATTTACATGTGGTACTCAACAAATAATACCAGCGGTTTGCAGACAACTATGCACATAATTAATATTGTTTTGTTCCATATTTTTAAGAGGTGATTCCACTGCACTAAATCTTGAACAGAGTTTTAGAACTAGGCTGGAATTAAGTGCACGCGGTCTTTCCTACAAATACATACATTTAAAATCTCGAAGCGACAAGATACTGAATGAAGTTAAAGGAATATACCAACAAATTAACACAGACAAAACTGGAGATCTCAATTAAAACATATCAAAATTACACTAGTTCTTTTGCTCGCTTAGACCTTAAACATACAACACACAAATCACTTTACAAGTTCTTTGTCCCACCCTATCTATCCAAATTTTGTCTACTCTCCTTCTAAACTCTATCTAACATATGTCTTTGCTCTATCTAACCTCTCTCACACATACTTATGTTATGTAAAAACAAAATATGTATCTCTAGGGAACTCTAACAAATGCCTAAAAATCCTCTAAGGATTTCTATCAATCCCCTAATTTAGTATTTTTGTTCTATTACATAGGAAAACACTCACACCTTTTAAACCATAAAATATTTGATACCTTCTAAAGATATCATTCTAACTATTACAAATAAATGAAAAATTAGGGAACCAACTCCCTTTTCAAATGTTTATTGACCCATGTGGTCAATTCTCGATTTTACTGTCAAATGCTCCTGCATCAAACTCTAAGTGAAGAAAAGAACTATTCATCAGGTCTTCAAGGTTTGCACCATACTTGGAAAAAATTTATGTTGTCATCCAAGTAGCATCCTTTGTTGGTTGACCTTTCCATTTGACTAAGTACTGGAAATACTCTTTTCCTTTCGTTTTCTTCAGTACCTTCATATTCAATACTATCTCAATCTCCTTTTTCACTTCTCTGGGTCATTGTTCTTTCCATCCTATGGCCTGATCTCCATCACTTACAGGTTCATCTGCTGAAACATCCTCTGTCTCCTTGAAGGAATACAAATCTACAACATTAAATATTGGAGAAATTCCAACACCACTTGGAAATTCTATTTTGATATGCATTAGGAGAAAATTTTATAAAAAATTTACACGACCCAATCTTTTAAGTTGCAATTTGTTATAGGTCCCTACTGGAAACCTCTATTTCCTCAAGTATTCCATGACCAATTCACCAACTTTAAAATTCACTAGCCTCCTTTTCATTTCTACCCTCTGTTTATATCGATGGTTGTTTTCTTGCAACTTCTACTTGACCTTTTCCTGTAACTCCTACATACTCCCTGCAAAATCCTCACCATCAACACTCCTCAATTCTTTCTTTCCTAAAATTTTCAATTCATACACTCGCCTTTGATGCATCTCATACAAAATTTGAATTGAACTCATCCCTTTATTCTATTTGCTGAGTCATTATATGCAAACTCAGCTTGAGCAAGCATCTGATCCCATTGCTTGGGATTCTCATTCACAAAGCTCCTCAAAATATTTCTCAGGATTTTGTTTACCACTTTTGTTTTCCCATTAGTTTTTGGGTGATAGGCTGAGCTAAAACTGAGATTAGTACCAAGATTCTTCCACAAGGTTATCCAAAAGTGTCCCACAAATTTATTATCTCTATATGAAACTATACTTTTGGGTAAACCATGCAATCTTACCACCTCTCTAAAGAACAAATTAACAATATTTGTAGCATCACTAGTTTTGGTACAAGCAATAAAATGAACCATTTTTTAAACTATCTAACACAAAATAGATAGAATCATTACCTCTTTGTGTCCTTGGTAATCAAAACACATATTCCATACTCACTACATCCCATGGCCTGCTTGGAATTGGTAGTGGCTAATACAACCTTGTATTCTGACTTATCCCTTTAGCATGCTAACAAATTTTGCACTTTTCCACAAATTTATTCACTTGATTCTGCATACTAGGCCAAAAATAAAAAACATTTATCTAAGCAAAATTTTATCTTGACCAAAATGTCTTGACAGTCCTCCACTGTGCTTCTCTTTGATCGGGTTATCCTTCATTGAACACTTGAGTATGCACAACTTATTGTTCTTAAACAACAATCCTTCCTATAACATATAGTCTAGCCACTGACTCCTATTGTTGGTAACTATATTTTCACAAGATGCACATGTATCTTTGAAATCTACATCATCTTGATACATCTCTTTTAAACCATCAAATCCTAAAGTGTGGACTTGAAATTCCTGCAAAATTAAATTAATTCTACTCAATGCATCAACAACTTTCTTTTCCTTACCACTTGTGTATTTAATCACAAAGGTAAAATTCTGCAAAAACTCAACCCACTTAGCATTCCTTTGATTTAGTTTTGGTTGACTACTTATAAATTGCAATTCATGATTGTCAGTGTACAAAACATATTCTTTGGTCATGAGGTAATGTCTCCATTTCTTCAGTGCCTACACAATTGTGTAAAACTCCTTATCATAAGATGAATATTTTTGTTTAGACTCATTCAAATTATCGCCAAAATATGCAATTGGTCTTTGTTCCTGGCTCAAAACAACTCCTATTGCAGTCCCACTGGCATCAATCTCAACTTGGAAAAACTTATCAAAGTATAGTAAATCTAACACAAGTTGTTCAGTAATAATCTTCTTTAAAAATTTGAAATTTCTATCAGTTTCCTTTGTCCATTTAAATCATTGTTTGTTCTCTTTTATAGTCTCAATAATTGGAGAACATAACCGACTGACATTTCTGACAAATTTCCTATAGAAGCTTTCTAAACAATGGAAACTTCTTACCTCATACACATTTCTGGGATTAGGACAACTTACTATTGCTTGTACCTTCTCTGGGTCCATCTTCAAACCATTCTTAGATATCACAAATCCCAAATATATCATCTCATTCTTTATAAAACTACATTTCTTCAAATTTATCAACAACTTTTTTTTTTGCAGAGTATTTAAAACCATTCTGAGATGTCTTAGATGCTCCTCTCTTGTCTGACTATGTATCAAGATATCATCTAAATATATTATGACAAACTTTTCAATAAATTATTTCAAAACCTCATAAATGTACTTGGAGAATTTGTGAGCCCAAAAGGCATCACCAACCACTCATACAGTCCACTATTAGTTTTGAAAGAAGTTTTCCATTTAGCCCCTTCTCTTATCCTAATTTGATGATATCCACTCTTCAAGTTAATATTTGAGAAATACTTAGCACCACTTAAATAGTCTAATAAGTCATCAATGTGAGGCAACGCAAATCTATACCTTATAGTAATATTGTTGACTTCTCTTGAATTAGTACACATGCACCATCCTCCATCCTTCTTTGGACTAAGTATTGTTGGTACAACACATGGGCTCAGACTTTCTTTCACCAATCCTTTATCCAAAAGCTCTTGCACATGTTTCTTAATTTCTTCATTATCTTGTGGGGTCATTCTGTAGGTTTCTTTATTAGGCAAACTTGCTCCAAGTATCAGGTCAATATGATGGATAATACTCCGCACAGGAGGTAAAGCATTTGGTAAGTCATCCACTATAATATCAAAAAATTCATCAAGCATAGCTTTAATTTCTGCAGGTAAATCATCCATATGTTTACTAGTGAGTATTACCTTTGTCTTACCAATTAAGGAAAAATGTACCTATTCTTCCTTCTTAACTTCTTGCAACAGTTCCTTTCCACTTATCAACAATAGACTTGTACCAAATTCCTCTTTGACTCCTTCATCCCACAAAGGAAACAATACATTCTTGTTCCCATCCTTTTCAAGAGAATAGGTGTTCTTCCTACCATCATGAATGGATTTTATGTCATACTTCCATCCATAGGCATTATGTCACATCCATAGGCATTATGTCACATATTATCTCATCCTTGTAGCTACCAATTTGAAATTCCACCTTACACTGCTCATTCACCAAAACCTGATATCCTTTCTGCAACCAAGACATTTTGTAGGGAGTGGGATTTGTTTTCCTCTTCAATCTCATTTTCTCTATCATCTTAGTGGAAACCAAATTTTATGTGCTACCATTGTCTATGATCACCTTACAACACTTTCTTCTTGACTTCAATATAGTTCTAAATAAACTCTTCCTATGGGCTAGTTCCTTAGCTTCCTTCTCTGACTTGAGAAAAAATCTCTTCATCAACAATGATTCTCCTAACTCGGGAACTTCTTATTTTGTGTCTGTATTCACATTATCTTCCTTGGTTTTTGCAACATTTGTATTTCTCTGACCTGTTAATTTATTTTCTGGACAGTGCCATGACATATGCCCAGTCTTTCCACATGTGTAACATCTTATTTCTCTGCCTCTGGAGAAAAATATTTTTCCTCTTGATTCTCCTCCTCTTAATGGCTGACTACTTGAACTTGGGTTTCCTCCTTCATCTCTTGGAGTTTGAAATATTCCTCTTCCACTGGATTGTCCTTTTTCTTTTTGAACCTCTTCCTCTGAATTTCTGGCTTTGTTTTTTGGCCAACTTCTCCTTTTCCTTCAAAGCTGCTTGGTAGGCATCTTCAACTGTCTTCAGGAACAAAATTATAATTTCATCTTGTATATCATACCTCAAGCCATTAATGTATTTGGAAAAAATTTCAACATTTTCTTCAATATGATCATCTCTAATTGTCAACCTATAAAATTCTTCTATATATTCTTTCACAATCATAGTCTTCTATCTCAGATTCTGCAACTGTCTGAACAAGCTCAACTGGTAATCCTTAGGCATGAACTTGCTTTTAAATTTAGCAATCATTTTGTCCCAATTCTTGATCTTGCTTTTCCATTTTTGTTTCCTGTCAACTTGTAATTCATCCCACCATAGTGTTGCATGACCTTTCAACCTTTTCATTCAATACTTTACCTTCTTATCTTCATCTACATATTCATAATCAAAATACTTATCCAAGGAATTAATCCAGTCAATCAATTATTCAACATTTAAATTACCTTATTATATTGGTACCTCTACCTTTGGTCTGGCACCAACCTTTGTGACCACCCTGATCATATTTTCTTATGTTGTTTCTTCTTTTTATTCCTCAGAGGTTGTTTCTTATTTACTTTCGCTGACATCTCTTGTGTCAAGCTCTCTCTTCATGGAAGTATCCATGTCTTCCATCCTTTCTCGGAGTTCTCTCACCTCTTGTTGCAATTTTGCAGTTGCAATGGGTATGCCTCGACCTCTTCTCCTAGGTGGCATCTTCTCTTTCTTCACGAGAACACTTAATTTGTATGCTATGATACTAAAATTGATGGCGTGAACCACCAAATTCAACCTTCAATCGTAGAGTTTTTAATAATTTGTCAGCAACTAACATTTAGGATGTTTATTTAGACTTAGATCAACGTCAACAAGTGCTCGAATCGCATTTTCCTACAACGCTAGATTGTGTTCTGTCATAGATAACTATGTACGGAAACATTGCTACATGTGTATACCTCTGCGGGAAAGCATCAGTGAACAATATCGACAAGATTTGTTGCAGATCACTCTACGTGTAGAACTCAAAAATATATACCAACGATTCACAAGCAACTCTAATTTATTGCAAACAACTCTGTGTGCAATACTCAACAAATAATACCAATGGTTTGCACACAACTCTGCACGAAATTAATATTGTTGTGTTGTATATCTTTAAGAGGTGATTCCACTATGCCAAATAGTGATTGTTTGTTCCTGCGATGACAAATACTCAGGAAATATATTTAAACAGAGTCTTAGAACTAGGCTGGAATTAACTGCATGTGGTATTTCCTGCAAATGCATACATTTAAAATATCCAAGCGACAAGATATTGAATGAAGTCAAAGGCATACACCAACAAATTAACACACACAAAATTGGAGATCCAATTAAAACATATCAGAATTACACTGGTTCGTTTGGTCGCTCAGACCTTAAACATACAACATAAAAATCCCTTTAGACAGTTCTTTGTCGCACCCTATCTATCCAACCTTTGTCTACTCCCCTTATAAAATCTGTCTAACCTCTTTCTTCCCTCTCTCTAACCTCTCTCACACATACTTTTGTTACATAAAAATGAGAGTTATATCTCTTGGTAACTCTAACAAATGCCTAAAAATCCTCTAAGGATTTCTATCAATCCCCTAACTTAGTATTTGTGTCCTATTACATAGGAAAACACTCACACCTTTCAAACCATAAAATATTCGATACCTTCTAAAGATATCATTCTAACTATTACAAATACATGAAAAATTAGGGAATCAAATCCCTTGATAAATGTTTATTGACCCATGTGGTCAATTCTCGATTTTACTATCAGATGCTCCTGCATCAAAAAGAGTGAGTCTTCATTATGTTGTGTGGGGGAAATGAAAGCAAGTGCCATGGTTTCTTTTAATAATAGAATAGGGCATGTAGAGCTCTGTAGTGAGCATATGGTTTGTCATTAGAGTAATGGGCTGGGTTGAGATAGATTAGAGCCCCATAGGAGATTCCTTCACCCTGGTGATATCATGGTCTAGCTTGGGGGTGATATCTTTCACTAATTCCTATGGTTTGGTGGAAAATCACTCCTCAGCAACTGGTTTGGTGGACATATCTTTATTTGTAGATAAGTATTCATGGTTGTATATTTTTATATTTTTATATTACAATTAAGTTAATGGGTAATGAAAGAATTCAGAATAAGCTTTGTTATTTCTGCTACTATTTTATATTTGTATATGAATTATGTAATTTATTGTTATAAGAGGTTATATTTGGCCTCACAAAATCTTAACAAGTCTAAGTAGCCTTGTGGATAGTGTTGGATGTCCAAGGAAGGCATCTAGGGATGTCACATCAGAGAAAATGTTTTCATTTTAAGATATTGGATTGTGGTTTATTAGTTGGGATGGGGCAGTGTGATCATGAAAACAACTCTAAATCAACCTCAAATAGATATAAACTCTTATGTATGTGAGGAAAGTTGTTTGATATTTTAAAATTTGAATTCCCTCCATAAATGTTTGCAATTAGAAAGATCAATTTAAGATGCAAGTACTTTTTAATATCACGATTTTAATTAATAATAAATACTTTAAACTCATTCATGATATCAAAAGCTTATCCAATTAGAAAGCTAAAACTTCTAGAGTGCAAGTCCATTTTAATATTAATATCTTAATTGATCTTTAATATATTTTTAATTTATTACTCGTATTAAAAGCTTTCCCAATTAGAAATTTGTCTTTCAAGTGTAAGTGTTACGGAGGAATATCACTAGTATGGTAAGTAATTAGATCTCCCTGGGATCTTCCTATTGATCCTAGATAGATAATGGGGCTAGAATTCTAATGGTTCTCCCTATATCTAAGTGGATTCATTTCCTTTTAACCAAGAAGGGTGGTGATCATACCTTTTCAATTGACGGTTGTCCTCGCATATCTGACTAATGTAGCTCCTAAGATCTAGATCCATCTCCTGCAATCTGCTTCCTGCACACAAGGAGACAAACAACTACCAATATACTTTCTCTTTTAGTGTTAATAAATCCAAATATACCAGATCTATATTGATATATGCATCATGAGACCATATCTAAACATTTGTAAACAAGATACAAACATATTTAGGGGAAAACCAATGATATCTTAATTTCAAAATGTAGAGAATACATCACATATCATACCTTAAGTGTAGATGCATTCTCCTTGGCTCCTTGCTCCTTGCTCCTTGCTCCTTGCTCCTCCTCAGCGTCTCAATAAAACTAGGAAATATGATTGTGGTTGTTGTATAATAGAGAAGTTCCTTTGTATTTGGACAAAATAACTCTGCAAATGATTCTACTTCCTCTTTCCCAAGATGTTCCTTCTTTATATAGATCCTTGAAAGAGGATTGGGAGAGATTCTAGATATTCTAGAACCAATGGTTACTCGAATGATGTGACTTCCAATGCCCATGCCATGAAGAAACAACTCATCTCTCTTTTACCTCTTCGAAACTCCATGAATCTCAAAGGATGCAGAGGTCTTTTTTGGTTGCACTATAGCTAAAAAACAACGATATTCGCTTGTTGTCCCATGTATGGCCCATGATGACCCTAAAAAATGACCCAAATCTTAAGTTAGATATGTGTCTTGGCTTTCTTCTTTTTCTGAATTCCATTCTGGCCCTGTAGGGTGGAGATTAAGGCTATAACATATGCCCCCCAATGTGTGAGTCCAGGAAAGGAATGGATGGCTTAAACACATTACAATAAAATAGTGTCCATGAGGTAGTGTGAGGAGAGATAAAATAGGCTCGATGGTCAAAGAGGACCTACAATCAAACACCAAGGATGAAGACATATATAGACCATCCCCCAAGTAAACATACTCAGAATCTGAAGAGTAACAAGGCATGGTCATCAAACAATACACAGTGAATCCATGACATGAAATGCACGATCATGGCCACAAAAGAATACATGGTGGATCATGTTAGCACTATGTAAATTTCTTGGATGAAAAAACAAATAAAAAGGTAACCACAAAACCACTTTAGAACTAAAACTAGCCCTTTCCGTTCAGAGAGGGATCTCTCTTGTCACTTGGTCTCTGAAAGATAGGTTTTTTGTTGAGGATCAGTGGCTAGAACTTTGATTAGATGAAGAATTTTTTTAAAGTTTGTTGGCAAGAAGGAAAGGAATTTGTTGGGAAATGGAGTCAACTCTGAAAGAAAATGGAATCAGTGACTGGTAGGTAGAACTATCAAGGAAGTAAAGGCTAGGTAGGTGATAATATTTTAGTTTTTAAATATGTTGTTATAGGGTGGAAGAAGGAGAAAAACACATAAAACATTCAGAGCACCAATTTAAGATGAATTCTAATTGAGTTAAGAAGAAATGACAGTTTTTAAATTGCTTGAATCTAAACCATCATTTTCTGATGAATTTCAGACCATTTGTTTTCCAATTTAAACATATATGAATTTGCAAATGAAAGATAAAGAAAACAAGAAGTACATGCATGAAGGGAACACAGACATCAGGTCACCACCACTAGAATCTTTGGTATGAAAATTTCTGGACTTATGCACCAGTATTTCATTTAAATTCAGAAAATGTGTACAATGTCCAAGACAAAATGTCCTTTGTGCTTATGCAAACCCTTTGCACATTCAAAATGTTCAAATATATAAGCAAACAACATCCTTAGGCTAGATAAGTCGAACTTCTCTACTATCCTATAATTCTGGATTTGATTACATAAAAAAGGAATAACTCTAAACTGCTTGCTAAAAATAGCAATTCTCCTTGACCATATTTAATGCATAATAATACTCTTGTCAATAAGAGATTCTCCAATATATATTCAACATTGAAGCTGATATGAGTCATCAAGGACAACTGGAGACAAATCTTGGACTGATTTGAGCGCTGACAAGGATCCATGTCACCTTTGCGTAGCAAACTACTGCAATTTTTTGTGTAACTGCAACCTACAATAGTTGTGTAGCGTGTTTACACACCGTGTTGGCCTTCTTAAAAAAACTTCGTTCAGGTGGTGGTTGCAACGTTGCTAGAGGCTGAAAATAATTGTTTTATCATCCATAAAACATTTCCCAATGTCCTTTAACCCTCTGTGTACTTACAACACTTGTGTAGCGTGAGCTCGCTACACAAGTTCTATACAATGTTATTTTCTAGCTAAACTCAAAACAATTTAATCCTTGGTTTATCAAAAAGCAAAATTGTGAAAACATGACATTTATATCTCAACCACTTCTGTAAGTAGGTACAACTTACCCCTGGCTTCATCATCAACCTTTATCCTTTGTTTCAAAGACCTATTTTCCTTTCTCAATGACAAATTTTGTCTCTTCAAGTTTCCCACTTGCCTAAATAAAAGTGCATTTCTTCTCAACTTTGACTGGGAATTTGAGAGAGTTGCACATGAATTTTTTATGGCTGGTCCACATTCCTGAAAGTGTGTCTCAATATTTAGTTCTGATATTTTGTTCTCTTCCCTAAGATGAATAATTAGGTATTGAGCTTCCCTTAATTGCTTGTTGATCCACTTGATAGTTTTCTCACTCTCTCCAGGTGAAGTGTGAATCTTCTCAACTGATACAGGTTGGCCCTGTGCATGTGTTTCCTATGCAAGCTTGTAACCTAGACTTATCTTTCTGGATGAGGATCTTGTTAAAGGGGTTGTAGGTTTAGTCAAATCCAATTCTTTAGGACTTTTCCTGATTTCTTTCCATTTAGAACCTTCTGGAACCTTTGAGACTAATTCCTTCTTTGAACCTATTTCATCATGTGGTGTTTGAATATCATAAACACTCTCAGCCAATTTCCTCTTCATCTCCTTGTTACCATGAAAGAACTGAGATATGACATGTTGAGCTTCTTTAAGTTGATCTTGTAACTCTTTGATTACTTGGTCTTTCTCTCATGACTACATCTTATCTTTATCCACTTCTTGAACTGAGTGTTCAACGAACTGTGTATGCAGGGAAGGTACAAGTAGTATTTTGGCAGATGACCTTGTGAGTGGGCTCCTCAACTTTGGTGTGTCATCTACCTCATCAAAAAAGTGTAGCTTTCTACCATTATTCTTAGCTAGCTGGCTTGGTGAAGAATAATCAATTTCCTTTCCTTTCCCCATGCCCTGTTCTGTAGACCCTTTCTCTTTCCCACTTGAATCTCTAGATGCCAATTTCTCAGCAGATGAGGGTGTGTTTCCTTTGGTATCTAAAGGAATGTTTGTTGAAGCTAATAAAGAATCCAAATCTATGTTCAATTTCCTGAGTTCTTCCACCACTAACAACTTTACCAGAGAGAAATGAAACAAACTGCTCTTAAGCTGAACAACCCTAGCCTGTACTCTGTCTTCCATTTTACCTAAGCTTTTGTATAGGTAGAAAGGTAAATTTAAAGGGTTCTTCCCTGTGAAATGCATCAGAATCCTTACATGATATTGGTATACACTATCAAACCTTCCCTCACAAGTTAAATATCATTGAAACACTCTTAACAACTTTTCATAATTCTCCAGTATGCATTCTCTTGGAACAGTGGCACCAAACTTCTGCTTTTTGTACTTAGGTTTCAAGAAATCAGTGTAGAAAACTAGATCAAGAGGCATACCTTTAAACCACTTCTCCCCCTAGACTAGAATCTCAACTGCAACAACCATTGTCTCCTCTGATACTTGAAAACTGATTTCAGAAATCCTCATCTAGACACCATTGAAATTGAGGGCGAAGTCCTTCATTAACTGCACATTGTATCTTTGAATCTTCTCGCAAAACCTCATGCACCTAACTTACTCAAATGAAACCCTAAATGCAGGATAAGAATTCACCAACTTCATGCTCTGTGGCTCACATCTCAACACACTACCTCCTTTGTTGTATTTATTTTTCTCTTGAGTTTCCATGTTGCGAGTGTAAGGTAAAAGAATGAGACTAGTAAAGACAAGGCATTTCAAAGGCTAAAACTCTGACAGAGAATTTTACATAGTGAAAAAAAGAGTTAGGGTTTGTTAAATTGTGTCAATGGATTCATCAATATGGTAAATCGTTCTCTATATCTCATGAAAATAGGCCCAAGATACTTTTTAGACACAATACATAAGCCTTCAATCTTTACGCAGCAAAATTTTTGAAAACAGAGGATGCGTAGTGTGCACTTACTGTGTGAATTTTTCATAGCGGGCATGCAGAGCTTGCGTAGCGAGATGGATATGGCTTACGTAGAAGGTGGAGTATTTAGAATTCACTAAAGAATAGGGGTCTGGTCGATGGAAGAGGGTCTTGTGCAATGAAATATGGGTGGGAAAAAACATGCAAATGCTGAGGAAAAGACAATTTGAAAGGTGATTGGAACGTTTAGGATGACAAGACAGTTTGGGTAGCACCAAGGAGTTTTCACAGCGTGTGTACTTTTTGCAGGTTTAAGTACAAAAACCACTTTGAAAGATAGGAAATATGAGATTACGACCTTTGATGACTTTCTAACTTTCATAATATGTCATTATGTTCCATGAAATCCCTAAAAACCATTCCACCTAGACTTTATGACTTGACTCTTTTTGACATTCCACTTCATGGTTTATAGCAACAACTTTAGACCAATGAATCAAAAACCTTGAAAACATTCATGTGAAAAAAAATCTTTGAAAACATATACACGCAATGACTCAATTAGGAATGCATTGGTCTTCCCAAGACCAAATCATGACTTTGTAAACTCTTGACAAACCTATAGCACTACCTTGAAAATAATGATACTAACAAATCCATGTCATCAATAATATCATAGCCACAATCCAATACAATGTGGATCTATGACAAAAATAATATCATAGCCACGAGCAAATTCAATGTAGATCTATGTTAGCAATAAGATCATATCCACTAGCAAATATAATGTGGATCTATGACACAACATATATATATCAAGAAGACGATGAGCACTTAGGAAAGTGCTCCCAAAGTCTTCAAAACACTCATAGATGAGTGATATGCTCCATCATAACTTGGGAGGGGATGTTGTAAAGGAAGGATGTGGCCCCAAACCCAAGCTCTTTGTCCCAAACCCTGATGGTACGAATATACAATATGTGAATAAATGAGTTGATTTCGAGCATGGTAGAAACTGTCTGATTACCAATCATTGATGTATACCATTAACGAACATGAGGACCCACCAATGATGAAGATATACCCCAAGGTACCTAGTACAATCTAGTGAGTGTGAATAGAGGATATGATGTATAACACTCATAGAATCAAACGATCAGGAGTCAATGATGTATGCCCATTGCCGATCACGAGGAGGCATGCAACTAAGGACTACAAGCTCCAAGGTACTAGTTGGTTTCTATATCCCTCTCCAAGATAATGTGTTGAGGTTGATACGAAGAGATCGATCGAATTAGGGCCTTAATGTATCCCCCATCCATCGACACGAAACATACACTAAGAGATGATTTGAAGAGAGAGTATCACCAAATACAATTGACACGGGGATGGTCGACTCGGAAATTCAACAAAAAATAAGATTACTTACTCAAGATTAAACTTCACTTGGACATATAACACGACACAATGGTGAATTGGCAGAAAGACAAAAGAGATTGATGAATATAGTGCAACAATGGAGGAGGCATTAAAGCACTCTCCATGATGATTGGAAGAGTAACCAGTTGGAGGAGCATCTCTGACTCATATTACTGGGATGGCTCCTAGACAAGCTAAAACCCAACTGTACTATGATGATTAAACATGTGCTATGTTCAAGGGTGACTCAAATGACGTTGCCATTTTGAGAATAGACCAATGATGAAAAACCCACACTCTTATTTTCTTGATTTCTTTGGTTTTTAGTGTCTCCTTTATGGTTTAATGAGCGCGAAAGAGAGATAAAAGTATGCTAAATAGTGTCTTTTTGTTAAGTTTTAACGATCACGAAAAAGAGATAAAAGGATACTTGATAATATCATTTTTGTGTCCTTTTACGAGTCCGAAAAAAGAGATAAAAGTGTACTCGTGTGGAGGGAACAAGTGGCTTAACATCATGTTCCTATGTTCCAAGCGCATGGAACCAAACTAATAAAAATGAATACAAATGGTATTGGAAAGTGAGATCTGCTCTTAACAGTTGTTCTCTACATGAGTAGATGGATGAAAAATGAAGGCCAAGTAATGCAAGAGACGGATGGAAAAAGGCTACAAAAATAGTGGTAAGAGAGATATGTGAAAACAAAAGTGCAACGACGTGATGAATGAAAGAAGCAAAAAATTCATAGGAGACCATTAAGAAACATACAAATGTAAGGAAATCCCAAATGATATGGCCATAATATAGATGAATAGAGAGGAATGAGTCTCAACGTCAATTCATGGAGGGACTCTAGGAGGGTTCCTGGGCCTACGTGAAATCACAACATGGGCACCAAATGGAAATTCGGGTGCTAACTAGGGTTCCCATGGAGGGTAGGCACTACCATACAAGTTACGACATGCATACAGAGTGGCTAATGTCACAACCCAACGAGATCGAACCTAAGGCATAGTGATGACAAAATGGATGGATAATAATGAAAGACAAAGAATGCAAGGAAAAACCTATCCTATATATCAGTTCAAGAATACATACCTCAAGTTTGGTGGAAGTTTCCATATTCATAAAAAGCATTCCCCATAATCATGTCAACACATGTAAACTAGATTCCAGGGTCAAAACACGTAATGAAATCTCAAAAAAGAAAATATTTTTGGATTTTTTGGATATGATATATGTAAACCAAAAACACTCACACCACACACCTATGTATAAGGCACTATGCATATTGATGTTTTATGGTAAGTAGATCCCATTGCTAGGCTCAGACCAAGGATCCTTTTCATAATCTATGAACTCATGAGCTAATGTTGGAATCATATGGCTTACCATGCCGAGCCCATGTCACATAGGAATGAATTTTTGTGATTGAATATACTCGTCATGAGTGGTTCTGGGATCCATGGAAGCTACTTGATGAGACCCATCAAGACATGAAGGAGGTACAAAACACAAATATCTTATGGAAGGGGAAGCAAATAATTTTGTGGAAAGTTTTGAAAAATATGACCAAGGTGAAAAAGGGTCAAGACTGGGAGGTCTACTGGATGCCCCAACAAATTCCCCTAGTCTTGGATCAAGAATCATTATGCTAACTCTCATTGGTTTCGAATCATAATAGGATGATTGATGCATCACCTCATCCTTTGGCTTTTTCTATGGAATCCATGACTTCCAGGATGGCCTCTTCTGAAGGCAATGCAATATCTAGGTAATCATGTGAACTCAAAGAGTCAACAAACTGTACAGGAGGAGTAGGTTGATCACACTCCATTTGAGGATGGAGATGTTGACCAATATTAGTTGATGTTGACAATATTTTTGGATCGAAAATATCAACCTCTAAAAATGGCACAAAGGATCCATAAGATTCAACATATTCAAGGTGAGGTACCACCCAATGATTAATAGACCCAAGGGATCCATTGGTAAATGATGAAATCATGTTGATAGGAGCAATTTTCACAGCAAGAGGTGGTGGGGGAAGGGGGAAAATTCCCATAAGTGAAGGATATTTAAACATCCCCACACCCACACTCAGAGAATATTGTTGGGTATCACCGAGAAATGGTACATTAGACCCCACATTGGATCCAAGGTCTGGGGTAAAAAATGTGAGTTGATCGATTTTCATGATTTTCCCTTGATGAGGGAAGTGAAAGACCCTAAATGATAATGAGAAAATTGTAGTCATATCATAGAACCAAGTGCGTCCGAGTAACGAATTGTACTCAAGAGGTGCATCGATGACCTCCACATCAACAAAGATAATCTTACCACCTAACTCGATGGGTAAGGTGGTGATTATTCCATGGGGCTGAAATATATTTCCATCGAATTATTTTAACAATGTTGCAGAAGTGTTGAGCTTAGGAGAGTTGAGGGCCTTCCAATAAGAAATAGACATGATGCAATTTGAGGATCCTTCATAAACCACGGTTCGGAAGATGTTTTTACCCATTAATTGCACTTTGATCTGGAAGATGACTTGATGGGAAAGACTATGAGTAACCTGATCAGAATCGAAGGTTATAAAACTTTACTCCAAGGGCGCAACCCCACCTATAGCATACAACAAAGATTTCCAATGCATGGGGCAGCTTTGGAGAACTTCGAGTGCAGACATGTCACATTGTTTCGAGGCCAAGTCCTCCACAAAAATGTAGTTGTGGGCGGCCTGTGAATTGGGATTATGTGTCATGCATTGAAAAAAATCCTTCGGGGGGTGAAGCAATGTGTCAAAGGATGGATTATGAATATGAAGAGGACCACCGGGATGGGAAAAATATGTTGATTCATGAACAACATAAGTATGATCGAAAGTATTTTAGTTCTTGTCTCAAGTCTACAAATTGATCATCTGGTCACATATAAAAATAGAAGCATTTGAGGAAGACCTCTCATCATGAGGGGTACCTTCCATGCCCCCTTGTGGAGGGGAAAGATTTGTTGCAACCATGTGTTGAGGTTGAAGGGGAAAAGAATTAGTTGGGACATCAGGGTACTGGGGGCCTCTTCGTTGATCCAAAAATCGATGGACCTCATCCTTTTGAGGAAACTGATGATTAGGGTGGTACTCCCCACAAATCATGTAGGGGAACCAACTCTTATTATTCTCTTCCATGCCCCTTACTTAATTTTTTTGGGTGGGAGAAATCCCTTTCTTAGTATTGGAATTTTTCTTCTTATTCCTCTTCTTCTTTCCTCCAGGTTGTTGAGGATTCTCCGGTTGCGTGGACTACACCGAATTCACCTCGGAGGAATGAGTAAGGACCGTGGAAGTTTGAGCACTATAACCACAAGCTCACAGTTATGACGAAATAGACATGTGACCCATATGGTTAGATAATTGGTTCACATAGGCATGGAAAACAAACCCAACCATGTCATCGGCATGGAGTCCTAATTTTGGCTTCTTAGGATCTGTTGACAACCTAGGATCATGTGGGATAATGTCATAAAGAGTACCCGAATGAGAGTAGATCAAATCTAATTATTGTGCACACATAATGGCTTTCTCCTCGGTAGTCCCCCCAATCATAGCTACATCCTTGGCAATGATTGGAAGGAGGGATTTGGTGAACCACTCCATCAAGATCTTATCCGGGATCTAGGTCTTGATCATCCTACGCCTTCATCGTCACTCATGTATATGATCAGAAATGTGGGTGGTGGTATATTGACGTAGTGATGTCGAGAGTGATGTCGAGAGCTTCGTTCCTATCTCATACCAAATGGGAAATTGGTAATGTGTTAGAAACACCATTTCCAATTCATTGAAACTCTTAAAGGAAGCACCTTGTAACTCAATATACCACTTTGTGACATTGTTGGTCAAGGATCTTTTGAAAATACATAACCTCACACTATAATCCATCAAGGAATTGGATTAGCACCATAAGTGATATGTCATGATGTGTGTGGAGGGGTATTCTCAACTTTCCATCGAATTTTAGCATGTTTGACGGTAGCTTGGAAGGCATTACCGACCATGAAGGGTTTTGGGAAATAGGATCATTTTTCAAATGGGACATATTAGATAAGTATAACGTCGTGAGGAAGGGAAACGACATATGACCAAATGAATACTAGGAGGGAGATGAAGTCTTTGTTTTCCTAGAGGAACCTTGCAGTCCCCCTACGTTCATACTACTAGAGGGTTGAGGTGTTCCAGAAGAGTGAGTGTCACTAGGGATGGTGGCACTCCTAGGAGAATGAATTCTCCCAGCACCAAACATGCCCCAGAGAAGATTTCCTCTAGAGGTAGGTGTGGACCCTAAAATAAATGTATTCCCAAAACTAGTCCTAGGGAAGAATCCCCCAGAATCAAAGGGGAAGCATCCCCACTCTAAAATATTTCCCCCGAGGGACGTGCTCCTGGGGAAAGGTGTGCTAACCCATGGGAAGTTAAATCCTTTAGACAAATTACTACCCCCATCCTGATTAGGGACAACCCAAAAAACCACTAGGAATGTTCCATCTAAAAGGTATATCATCACTCGACGATGTCAGGATTTTCATAGGAATGGTGGAGGTGGAAGGAGCTCCACCCCTCATGCTGAAACCAAGGCTCGACCCCCACCAGAAGAGGATCTATATGTGTGCATTAGAATGGACAGGATTGGCATAGGAACGCTAGGTAAACTGAAGGATAGAAAAGCAGACACAACCGATGTTTCCCATATCAAGGGACTGGTAGAAAATGGCATAGCTGGTATAGGTCCAATGGTTCTCAGGGATGGTATTGTGGACATCAATGGGATGCCCCCAGTCCCACTTGTAGATGGGATTGATGGCTCAACTACACTGGACGAAACACTTGGTCCTGACATGGTGTGGGGATTTCTAAACAAAGAAAAAGGAACAGTATAATGTTCCCTTACCTGGATGAGTAGGGGGGATTCAAGATCGGTCAAAGGAGGGTTAAAGTTTGGTGGAGAAATTTCATTGACCAATTCCACTTCAACCAAAATAGTCTCCTCAAACCAAAGATGAGATTCTTTGAATTCTTGGTCACCTATCTCATGATGTCGCTTGAGAGGTGGTTGTACCTATGTGATTGGCTCTAGTCCTTGTAATCGATGGGATCAATGCGATAATTTAGCCACAATGAAAATGATATGTGTAAATCAAACACAATTCAACCTAAGGACGACATAGACTTGGAACCAAAGAGCACACCCCTAATAAATCCGGGGAAACAAAAAGCAAACTAATGGCTCAGGGGGACTTCTAAAAACCAACCCTCTAGGGGAGATGAAGTCCCCACAAGATTGGTTAGTGAAGGTATAAGGAGTAGTTACGATGATCTATGTGAGACAACCTTGACCGGTGCAAGCACCGTTTATTAAGATGGGAACCATATGGGGGAACTGATATCATGAATTGATGTCTGCCCTAGGTACTACAGGCATGTCACACCTGCAGTCACTTATGTTAGCTACCTAGGAATAGTCACTAAGGATACCACCTCATAAGCAAAGACCGAGAAAACAGTTGCAGATCCAACCACACTTAAGGACAGGCTAACTATGCCTAAATCTTCGAAGGCGTTACCTCACATAGAGGCATGGCACTAATGAAACCCATGTATACGTAGTGATCAAAGTGATACCACAAACACCAAAACAAGCATAGAGGGGTAATATCCCTACTTGTCCCAATGTGACCTCATGCTTGAATCCTATGTAATAGGAGCTTCTCGACACACTGGTTGTAACAATGGATTTTACACTCGCTAATGACTTCTAGGTTTCGTTTTGGTGGCCTTGGAGACTTTACTCTCCAATCCTATTCCAAGGCCCTAAGCCTATATAATGTTGGTTCACTAAGAAAGAAAAGTGTCTAATAGATGTTAGATTATGCAATTATTTTTATGGTTTTTGCTTATGTCAAAGGGAAATAAATGAAATTTTTACAGTGTTGATGACTATTGACCCAACCAAGAAATGAAAATATGCCAATGTAATTTGTTCACTTCAATAAATTATAGCTAGGGGAGGGAAAGAGGCCTTTTCCTTTTCTTTGTAAACTTCACAACGCAATCCCCAAACACCAAGCAACCATACACACAATTCAGATCCAAAATTCTTAAAAAAATTCAAACCAAATACTTCACCAATGCACTTTTGTTCTAATGCTTCAAAAGATTGTATGCATGAAATTTTTTTATTTTATTTTTCCCAATGTAATGAAAAATAATCTTAACATAATCAAGAACACAATATGCAACTGGAAAATTGGAAAATCAACAAGAAAACGGTAGTGTGATATTGGTAGTGATGCTCCCTGTCACACTTTAATGTCTACACGGGATCACAACCCAAAACTCACCTAAAATAATGGATCCAGTTATGAACAATAATCACAAGAGGACAAACCAAATGCAATCAATATAAAACAATGTTGGATCTATTCAGATCTGTTGGGTTCACTTTCCAACCTTAATGGTTCACTAGACAGTAAACATACTTCACCAATCAATCCAAATAAGCCACACAAACACACTCCAAAGAGAAATTGAAGGAAAATTGTGTTTTTATCGCACAATCTATACTTTCCCAAGCCCAAAGGAAAGTATCCCTAGATTAACATAACATAGAGGTAACCCAATCAATGTCACCCTGATAAGGTACCTCTTTCTCTTTAGGAGGAGGAAAACCTCGTTCCAAGGGAGACATCGAAGGACCTAGTTGGTTAATGAAGGAGGATATGATAAGGTAATACCACCCCTCTCTCTAGGTCACTAAAATGAATGAAGTCACTTGGAAAGGTCGTGTCAAGGGATCAAGGGGAAATAAGATGAATGATACCTACCCTTTACCAAAGAAACAACAAACGTTATATAATAACCAATAATATCAATGCTTTCAATCAATGACTTCAATATAAAAGGTTCGCTACCAAACAAGTTTATGCATATAAGATAGTTGTGTAGCAATAGTAATAAATCTAGAAATTGTAACTTATAAGGACAATGTAATATAAATACCTTGCAATGATAATACTTTTGTCACTGACAATTCCTAGATTAATAGAAGCTAAGAAATGACTTTAAAAGGTTGTCAAAGTACTTATAACATGATCAAATAAATATTTATGAAAGCAACAAACAACTTCAGAAAAAGTACCTTGCTAAGGCAATTTAGTGAACACTTTTAGCATTTATTGATTGTGGCTTGCCCAGTAAAAATTATGGGTGGATTATCAATTAGAAAATGGGTTTAAAAGGATGTCAAAAGTGGTTGTAACAGTAGAAAAATAAGAGTGATGGAAATTGCAAGAAACCTTCAGAAATGCACTTTGTGAAGAGGAATTTAGGCACAATTTAACTCCAAATGATAATACTATGCTTCACGCAAATTTCTGGGCTGGTTTAGTTAACTTATAGGATAAATGGACTGTTATATATTGGTTGTAGCAGTGTTAGAAAAAACATCAAGTTAGTACCTTAAAACTAGGTTAGTAGGTTAGGTCAAGTTGGTAGAGAGAGCAAGTGAAGTTGAGTGTAGTCTTGTCAAAGAATAGGATAAGAGGACTAATGTCTTCAAGGGTAATGCAGTCAAAGTGGACGGCTTCTTCTAAGGTTGCAAATCAATTTATGATAATGCACAAAATTATGAGAGGGAAAATGCATAGGATAAGTAGTAACATAAGTCCCCCTATGCATTGACCTCGATACAAGATGCTAGGGTGTAGGTAATTCTAGGCCCTATCGTCTCGCTCTCCTTAGTATTTTTTTGGAGTAAAACTTATGCAAAGATAACTAAGTCAAAATCCTTAGAGTGCTAGCAATTTAGTCTAAGTTTTAAACCTATGAAGTAAAGCAATGCATACAGATTCTTAGGCAAAACATAAATTAATCAATTGCTCATACAGACAGTACACAAAGATTTACGTTGGAAACCCTTCATCGGGAGAAAACCATCTTTCCTCGGTGTCGCACCTTTCAACCCTTAATTGTATTAATTTCACCATTCAAAATACAATATATACAATATTTTAGGTATTCCATAGCTACCAAAACCCTAATCCCTTAATCTGGGATTAATTTAGAAAACCGCTAAATATAGCAAAATCTGCTAAAATAGAAAAAATCGCCCACACATAGAGTTGTCGAATATGACGCGCCCAGACACACACCTGCAAAGAATATAACACATACCCAACATTCTCCCACTTTTTGTTTTCTTTGCATACATGGGTTCACAGGATTACATAGTTAACAATCCAGGGCATCAATGCCCATTGTTCCTCTACACTAGGAGAACTTTTCTATTCTCACAGATTTTGTCAATGAATCTGCAACATTCTTCAAAGTGAMAACCTTTTCTAGCAACACCTTCTTTTCTTTAACCATCTCCCTCACAAAGTGATACTAAACATCAATATGCTTTGTCTTTGAATGATAAACAAGGTTATTTTCCAGGAAGATTGCACTCTGACTGTCACAATCTAATCTCATTGYTTGTTCTACCAACCCAATACCTAAACACAGTGTTTGTAACCATACTACTTCCTTGCTTGCATGAGTGTCTACCATATATTCAACTTATGTAGTTGAGAGTGCCACTACAACCTGTCTTTTTCTCATCCAACTGATTGCTCCTCCAAATAGGTTAAACACATACCCACTTGTAGATCTTCTACGATCCAGATCTCCAACCCAGTCTGCATCAACAAACCCATGTATGTACAACACTCTATCCAATCCTGGTCTTCCTTGGTAGCACAATCCATAACTGGTAGTGCCATGCAAATACCCGAAGACCCTCTTTACTATTGTCCAATGCTCCTTCCCTGGTTTTGACATATACCTGCTCAAAATTCTCATTGCATGTGCAATGTCCGGTCTAGTACAGACCATTGCATACATCAAACTACCAACTGCATTGGCATACGAAACATGGGACATTTCCTCTTCTTCTTCCTGTGTATTGGGACACTGATTTGCAGATAACTTTACACCTATAGGAATAGGAACCTTGACCAGTTTACTTCCATGCATATTAAACCTCTACAATATCATCTCAACATATTTTCTATGATTCAACCAAAGTTTCTCGTTTGCACGATCTATTTTAATCTCCATTCCCATAATGAAGTTTTCATCACCGATGTCCTTCATGTCTATTTTGGAGGATAGTTGTGATTTCACCTCCTTGATAACATCCATGTTATTTCCTACTAGCAACATATCATCAACATACAACACTACATAAATGAAGTGATTACCAACCTTCTTGGAATATACACAGTGATCAGCCCTACTTCTCACAAATCCCAATCCAATGATGTATGTGTCAAAATTTTGGTACCACATCCTAGGTGATTTCTTTAGACCATATAGTGACTTCTTTAGCTTATAGACCAGCTCTTTATTTCCCTTCACTACAAATCCTTTTGGTTGCTTCATGTAGATTTCTTCTTCTAGATCCCCATGTAGGAATGTTATCTTCACATCCATCTATTCCACTTCAAGATCAAAAGCAGCAGCAATAGATAAAATAAATCTAATAGAATTTAACTTGGAAACAGGAGAAAAAATCTCACCAAAGTCAATTCCCTCTACCTGGGAATAACCTTTTGCTACTAACCGAGATTTGTATTTCTCCACTTTTCCTTCTGCCTTAAACTTCTTCTTAAACAACCATTTTCTACCAACATATTTTCTTCCAGCTGGAAACTCAACTAGATCCCATGCTTCATTCTTATCCAAGGCATCCATGTCTTCAACCATGGCCTTCTTCCATAGTTTACTATCCTCTGAATTCACTGCTTGCTTGACAATTCTGGGATCATCATCAATAATGGATAAAGAAAAATTAGAACAAAAATAAGGTGGAATATACCTTTTTGGTTGCCTTCTTTCCCTCACTGATCTCCTCAATACCGGGGTATGAGGTTCTTCTTCTTCTGCTTCATCTGCTTCAGTTGATTCAGATTTTGCATCATCCAACTCAAACTCTATTTTATCAAGTTCTTCTTTCCTTTGTAGTAATTCCTATTTGGAAAATCTTTCACCTCTCTAAAAACAACATCTCGATTGTAAAAAGTCTTCTTAGTTTATGGGTTCCAAAGCTTGTAACCTTTCACACCATCTTTATAACCAACAAAGATGCACTTTTTAGCTTTATTATCTAGCTTACTCCTATTTTCCTTTGGAACATGTACATAAGCATCACAACCAAACACTCTGATATTTTCAAGAGAGGGTTTCTTACCATTCCATACCTCGTGTGGAGTTTTATCATCCACCGCTGATGAGGGTGATCGATTGACCAGGTAACATGATGTACCCGCTGCCTCTGCCTAGAATTTATGTCCTAACTTAGCACCACTAAGCATGCTCCTTTCTTTTACCATCAGTGTCATGTTCATCCTTTCTGCAACTCCATTATGCCGAGGTGTGTATGGAGTAGTCTTCTTCCTTGCTATACCACACTTCTTACGTAATTCTTTGAATTCATTTCCCCAGAATTGTCCACCATTATCTGTCCTCAATACCTTTATTTTCTTCTCTGTCTGATTTTCTACCAGATCCTTAAACTCTTTAAATTTATCAATTACCTTTGATTTATTTCTAAGAAAATAAATCCATGTGTTCATTGAGAAATCATCTATGAATGAAACATAATACACATATTTACCTAGTTATGGAACATGCACAGGTCCAAACACATCACTATGTATCAACTCTAAGATCCCCTTTGCTCTTGTAGCACCAGCTGGGAATCTTACTCGATTTTGTTTACCATATATGCAATATTCACAGAAATATCCAGAGTGCAATTAGACATACCTTCAACCATACCTTTACTTTTTAGTGTTCGAAGGGCCTTTTCTCCAATATGCCCAAGTATTTCATGCCACAACATGGTCTTCTTTCCAAGGACAATATTGGTCTTGTATTCTTTATTTCTCTACTCATGGACAACATCACTGTTACACCCATTAGTATAAGTGATTCCCAACAAATTTTACAGAGTTCCACACTAACCTCCCCTCATCAACACCATTTCTCCTCGTACCATCTTGCAAGTTCCCTTTCCCAATACAGTATCCACACCTGCATCATCCAACTTGCTTAAAGATATTAGGCTCCTGGCTAGTTTTGGAATGTACATAACCTTAGGGAGAGTTCTAATCCTTCCATATTTTAGCAACAACTTAACCCTTCCACGTCCCATGATTTTGGTTGTCGATTCATCTCCTAGGAATACATCACCACCATCATCTTTTTCATATTCACAGAACCACTCCCTGTGAGGAGTCATATGATATGACACACCTGAGTTGATCAACCATACACCATGGTCTACATGTGTACCTGTAGATTCCAATTAAACATCACCTCCTTCTTCAGTGGATTTTTCCGCCTCTGTGGAAGAGGCATTATCAGATCCCTTTGGTTTATCAACCTTCTTATACTTGCAATATTTCTTATAATTCCTTGCTTTACCACACTTCCAGCATTTCCTCAAATATTTTCTTGGAGACTTAGATCTACCTATAGATTTAGATCTCCCCCCCGGAGACTTACCAAGATTCATGTCTTCAGTACGACATCTTACAAATAAAGCATCTATGCTCTGACCATCCATGATTTTATGCCTCATCTCTTAAGATAACAAGGATGAAACTACATCCTCATACTTCAATGTAGATTGAGTGGTACTACCAATTGCTACAACCAGATTATCCCAAGAGTATAGAAAAGAACATAACAAAGTAATACACTTATCTTCTTCTGCAATCGTAATATTAACAGAGACAAGTTGACTTACCAGAGTATTGAAGGAATTTAGATGTTCTGTCACAGAATCTCCATCTTCCATCCTAAGATGATACAACTTCATTCGAAGAAACAACTTTTTTACCAGGGAATTTGATTGATACAAATTCCCTAACTTATCCCATAGTTCCTTGGTTGTAGATTCTCCCGAGACATTCAACAATATCGAATATTCTAGGCAGAGTCGAATAATACTCCTTTCTCTTCTATCCAACTTGTCCCAATCTTCCTTCAACATACGAGTAGGTTTTGCACTAGTAGTTTGTGTACCAAAAGATTGTGTACCAGGAGGTTGTGTACCAGTAGACTGCGTACCAGTAGGTTGTGTACCAGGATCCACAACGATCCATTATTTTTTGTCTACAAGAAGGTCCTCCATATTGAGCTTCCATAGCTCAATTTTTTTACCGTTGAACTTCTCAATCTCGATTCTATAAGAGCTCTCAATTCCTCTTTATACACTCAAATCACCACTGCAAAATCTCCCACTAAACCCAAGTTTATCACAAACCCAAGATAAACTTGATCTATCAAGACCGAGCCAAACCCTTAGCAACAAAGGCGTCCCATTGAAGCCAAAAACGAGCTCTGACACCACATGTAAGTTTTAAACCTTTGAAGTAAAGAAATGCATACAGATTCTTAAGGAAAACATAAATTAATCAATGGCTCATACACACAGTACACAGATATTTACGCTGGAAACCCTTAATCGGGATAAAACTAGCCTTCCTTGGTGCCGCACCTTTCAACTCTTCATTGTATTAATTTCACCATTCACAATACAATATATACAACATTTTAGGTATTTCGTAGCTACCAAAACCTTAATCCCTTAATCGGGGATTAATTTAGAAAACCGTTAAAAATAGAAAAATCCACTAAAATAGAAAAAACCGCTCACACACACAGTTGTTGAATCTGATGTGTCCATAGACACACATGCAAAGAATATAACACATACCCAACATTTAGGGCTCTAGGGTTTTACTAGTTACTAGATCAATTCATTGAAAATATTGGAAAATAGAAAGTAAGAAAGTAGAAATTTAAGTTTCTTACTTCAAGCATTAAGTACACAATGCAATTTCATAATCTTGTATGAGAAAATAAAAACATACAACAAACCATTCAATAGATGACAAAAATGCATATTTTACTTACTTGCACCAAGAATAATCATGAGAATACCATGCAAGATCACCATAAAAACTCCCAAGATTGATCCAAGTTGCAAAAAATGGCCTGATACAAGAGTGTGTCTCACAATTTCAGCCAATAACCCTCACTAGGGTGCAATTTTTTGACCTCTTGTCTTGTATGAAAAGTTTTGATGTCTAAAATGAGAGTACTTTATGCTTATTTATACAAAACTTTGATCTTTAATTAATTTTAGGTCAAAAATAAGGCCGGCCTGGCCAATTTCCAATAAAATTCAAATTTGACATAATTAAAATTAATTTTCATCTATAGACATCTCCAAGGGTGACGTCGTGCCCATATAGGGTTATGTTGAGGCCCATAAGTGGAACATTGAGCTAGAAATGTGGGGTGCTTGGCCTCTAGAAGCCCCAGATGATGCCCACATGTGCCACCAGACTCATAAATGCCTCCAAAATGAAAACCCTAGCTCTAGATGATGTCTAGAGTTATGATGGTGATGTCCAAGGCCCTCAAGGGATAACTTCCATGTGGACGAGCAAGGTCTCCTTGGTTCTAGGTCTGCCAAGGTGCCTCCAAAGGAAATTTCCTTCTTTTTTCCGATGCAAGTATTCAATTTCTTCTTACCCCTAGCTAGGGTTGCAACATCCATCTGTGGGATTTAAGCGCCCATGAAGGTTCAAGATAAGCATTCCCTCATGTCTACCTGTCCACTAGTCAAGTTCCTGCAGCAACAACAAGTATGCCCTCCAGGCATTCATAAGTCACAAGGATCATAGCATGTAAATCACATCCAATAATTAAATTACCGAAACATGTGCATCAAACCCCCCCTTAATCCAGACAAATTCTCAAAGACGTTATGTAATTTGACAAGTTAGGTTTGGAGAAGGTCTCAGGGTGTCCTATTGGGCTAGCCTCTTTTAAATTTGGGGTGTTTCCCAAGTGGGATCTAATCTAAGCCATGTAAGTGTATGAGGTGGCATGGGGTGCATCTAATAACAGGGAAATGTAAAGTATTACCTTTGGGTGCCTTTGTAGAGGGAGAGTTGCACCTTGTCATAAATTCAATTGTTTCTTATCCCATTCATTGTCTTTTATTCTTATCTTTATTTCTTTTGATCTCTTGATTTTGTGCTTCAAGGGAATAGTTGAGGGCCACTGTCTTGGCTTGATGACCAAATGGGAGAATTTTATCCACAAAAATTTCACGGAAATGAGAAGGATGGCTCGTGATGAGACCCCCTTTCTCTTGGCTATGCCACCAAGAGCCACTACCCCGGTTTGGTGACCATATAGGTGGTAGTGTCATACCGCTACATGCCCATGATCATAATAGGTCGGCTCGTGATGAGACCTCATATCCATGAACTAGTACCTTGAGTGTTTATGTATCTTATGGGTCCCCTTTTCTTACTGAGAAGCTTTTCACTACTTTCTCGGGGATCCCTAGGCGAAGCATCTCAAGGGTTTCAACATTGGATTTTAACTCTTGCCATCTACTTTTACCCTCTGTGCCTTTAGCCCCTTCTTCCCACAAGGTAAGGTACAACCCTTCCTAGTGTAGCCAATCCCAATGCCCAAACAAAGATAGCGGAGATGGAAGGAATAAATATGGAAAGTGGTAAGTATGGGGGGAATGGACGATGACTTTTCACAGACCCACCCAGTGGCAACCCATCCTAAAGGGAAATCAACTTACTAGAGAACCATGTCACCCTTCCAGGTATGAATGAGGAAAAGAGCATAATTTCCAAGCAAACATCATGAAATGAAGAAGGATTCAATACATCATATTCAAGTGCTTCAAAAATCAGAGTGATACATACCATGATACCTAGATTCATTACTTGATGGAGAAAGATTCACTGCTACTTCAGGACTAGGATGGTGGGATGGATATTGTTGTTGGTGATAAGTGGAATGCACTAAAGAAAAGAGGGGCCCTCCAAGGCCATGCTCAAGTCATCTATCTCTTGGTACTCCATGTCTAGGACCTGTGGGCCTCGAGATGTGATCTCCTTAGTTATCCCTAGGCTAGGGAATAACATGTCTGACAACAAGACTTAATTAGAGGCAAGATCTTAACAATACAAATCAATTAGAGACCTCTTGGATCAGACAAGACATATCTAATCTCAAAAGTATGATAACTCTGCAATTTTCCCTGTTAACAGGGATCATTGTGAGTCACAGCCACTGCAACAAGAGATGTGTCACATGACAATGATAGTGAAACACGCGATGATTGTAGAAAAAAATCTTTTTGAAAAGAAAGATTTGTCTCATATCTATCATATCTGAGAGATCTAAACTCTGATAGAGAAACATGGAAGACAAAAATTATATGACAAACAAAAAAAAAAGCTAATTGGCAAGGGATTCTAAACTAGAGAAGAATCATATATTATTCCCCGGTGAAGTAACCAATTCTATTACCAAGAAATCTCACTATTATGGTAAGTTATATCTCCCTAGGATATACCTATTGATCCTAGACATGCAGTGGGGCTAGAATTCTAATGGTTCTCCTTAGATCTAAGTGGATTCATTTACTTTTAACCAAGAAGGGTGGTGATCATACCTTTTCAATTGACGTTTGTCCTCGTGTATCTGACAGATGCAGCTCCTGATATCTAGCTCCAACTACTACAATCTGCTTCCTACACATAAGGAGATGAACAACTACCGATCTACTTTATCTTCTAATGTTAGAAAATCCAAATCTACCAGATTTATTTTGATCTATGCGACATGAGACCAGATCTAAACATTTGTAAACAAGATACAAACATATTTAGAGGAAAACCAATGATCTATTAATTTCAAAATGCAAAGAATACATCACATATCATACCTTAGGTGTAGATGCATCCTCCTTGGCCCCATGCTCCTTGCTCCTGCTTAAATTCTAAATAAAATTAAGCAATCTGATTGTGGTTGTTGTAGAATGGAGAAGCTCCTCTATATTTGGACAACATAACTCTGCAAATGATTCTTCTTCCTCTTGCCCAAGACTTATCTTCTTTGTATAGATCCTTGGTAGAGGCTTGGGAGAGATTCTATATCTTCTAGATACCAATGGATACTCAAATGATGTGAGTTTCAAGGCCCATGCCACAAAGAAACAACTCATCCCTTGCTTACCTCTTTGAAAATTCGTGAATCTAGAAGTTTACAGAGGTCGTCGTTGGTTGCACTATAGATGACAAGCGACGATTGTTGCTTGTTTTTCCATGTATGACCCATGATGACACTAAAACATGACCCAAATCTTAAGCTAGAGACGTGTCTTGGCTTTCATCTTCTGCTAGATTCCCTTTTGGCCCTATACGGTGGAAATTAAGGCTATAATAGTAAGCCTCTGGGTCGATGTGATAACATCCTTATCAAAACCTGCTGCATTTTGGTACTAACATCATCAATAATTTGATATTGTGTGTTGCATGTCATCTAAATTGACTTGTGGTTCTTATTTACATTAAAGATTTCAACTTGTTACAACATTCATTTTAGATTTTTCTTGTGTTTGTCATCGTTGTAACAGTTTTCTCATTCTTTAATATGGTATTAGATCACGTACATCGTTAAAGTTTTTCACTAAAAAGGGTCTTTGATCATGGTAAATTTCTAGAGTACAATTCTTCATAAATGAGAGTAGAATTATTTTTGAAAGAGTTTTTGTTCATGAAGTTTGATTTCTTGTTTGATGAGTGATTTAACCTATGTGAGGAATAGAGAAATTGTTGGTGAAATATTGCTTATGCATATACATTGTCAACTTTCCTTTGGTGTAGTGTTTACATACTTACATAATAGTTGTTTGGGCATAGTGACAAGCTTATAGATGAGTTAAATTGTCTTTTGCTTGTTTCATATTCTTTTAGTTGGACAACAATTTTTTTAGGAAAAGCACTATAGTTGAAATATGTAAGTGACGGGTTGTTTTTGAAGACTTGAGAATAATCAACAATGCACATTTGGAAAGGTGATTATGGTATGTCTCCAAGGACAAGAACATTTTTGCAAGGTTTTTCTTATGAGAGTTTTGTAGTTATAGCCAAGTTGTAAATCTTAGCTTCCACCAATGGATCACATGTGTGAGTTCTGATCGGAGGAAGAGATGCATGTGGTTCAACATTGTTGGTAATTTCATCGATAATTAGATGCATTAGGAGTTTGATACTTAACTTTTGAGAAGCCCTCACTGATTGGATGATTTGTTGTGGATGGAATGTTAAAAATGTACAAGTAAATATTTAATCCGATATCATATTTATGTTATTATGTCTATTGCAATAAGACTAGCTAGATACATATACAACATAGATAATTTTGTGTAAAATATCTCAAGATTGATTTCTCACGTTCATTACCTCTATTACATGCCTCACTCAATATCCTTACAAAATTAGGCACAATAATTAACACCATTAAATTTATTGATGTAAATATGTATGAATAAACAAGTCATAAATCATTGAGTGTGAAGATGGTCTGTATGCACCTAATGATAAAATGGTGGGCACACTTTTCCAGGGAAAAAAATCCGCTCAATTATGTTAAAAGCATATAATTTTTTTACAACTTCAAAACTTCTTCAAGAAGTATTTTCCCCAACTAATCATTTGGGATAGACAAAACAAAACTATTCTGGAGCCCAATACAAAAAAACTTTCAGTCCTTCTCAAAAGAGTATTCAGAATCTCCAAAGAAGGAGAAAAACAGAAAAATAACTACTTCAAGAAGATAGGACTACACTTTTTGAAACCAAAATACAAAACAGGAGAAAAATCACAGGCCACTCAAAAGAGACTGTGATGACTCGAAACTTGTATTTCCAAATTAATGGATTCTGAAAAGTCTTTCTGGACTTGTTGCTCCATTTGACCACTTTTGAAGATGAATATTGCCTTCAATATCCTCCAAAGCTTGCTTTGATAAAGAGTCATCCTCCATGTTGAAATTTTTGTATATATGTTGAAAAGCTAATTTGTGAAATCACCCCGTCAACTTTATAATTCTATCTTTCCAACCCTCCAAAGTACCCACCTGTAAGTTGCCTTCTTTTTTCAGCCACTCAATGACCATTTTTTAATCACCTAATAAGTGAATATCAAAAAATTTTAAATGCCCAGCAATCCAAAGAGACCCCCAGGCCCCCATTAGCTCCGCTTTTGTATTGGTACCTTTGCCACAATTTAGTTTCCATTTGTAGATATTCTCATTTTGAACTTTAATAATTCCCCCTGCTCCACACATACTTCCATCCGACTTAGCTGCCCCATTAAACCAATCTAGTGTCATATTCAGATCAACAACAATCATAATATCCTTTGGTAACTTATCTTTGAGGTTAGTGGTCTTGCAGAGGGGATGAGCTAGGATCTTGTAAAGCATTGTCTTCACAGACGGTTTGATATCCTCATACAAATTTTTGTTCCTCTCTTTCCAAATATACCAAATAGCATAGGTTGCTAAATAAGAAGGGATTGATTTGTATTTTATCCAGTTCTTCATGCACTCCACAAGAGTAACCCCCATCCAGCTCCTTTTTAAATTTAGTTCCCGAGTAAGAGCATTCCAGATAGCCTTAGCAAACAAACATATAATAAAAATTTGATTTATAGATTCGATATCCGCTTTACACAGTGAGCAGTATCCAGGTCCTTTCCAACCTTGTTTCTGAAGAATGTCCCAGGTAAGGATTTTTTCTTCCATGGACAACCAAGCAAAAACTTTGACCTTTAGCTGTATTTTCCACTTCCATAACTTTAATTTCCATAAATCCACTTTCATTATTCCTTTCACCGAGATGATACTAGAGTAGATATTCTTTGTCGTGGGAAAACCAAAATTGTCATCTCCTAACCACAAGAGTGTATCCTTTTTTCATGGATTAATACACCCGAGGCTGATAAAGCACTTCTATACTCATTCCATTCTTGTGCAAAGTCTCCCGTTAAGTTCAGTTCGCTACTGTTGAGCCAAGAAGAAAGTAAATCGTGATCATCGGACAACTTATATACATGTGCAAGAGTGGAAATATTATGTTCCTTTAATGTCACCAACAGATTGCTCGAAAGGAAAGAGCAATCCCCCAAGCCCAATATTTTGTCCTTACCCAAATGTATAGAGTGCCCATCTACGGGGAGCCAACTTAAACCATGCATAATCAAGAATAAAACTTTTGTAAGTACTAACCAAATTTGAGACAAACCATTCTTTTTAAAAGTCTTACTTTTGAGCCAATTAACGACCAAAGTCTAAGAAAGATATTTGTCCAAGATAACTCGGTGCCAAATTCCTTCCCCCATAAGAACTCTCCAAAAGTACTAACTGCTAGGGACTTACTGAAATAAAAAATGTTATGAATTCCCCACCCCTCGAAGGAAAGAGGGAGAGATAATCTTTCCTAGTTACAGAGATGCATCGCATGGGGGACACCATTTCTTTTCCAAAGGAAATTAAACATATGAATTCTAAGGATTTTCAAGACCAATCCCGGAACAACATCTAGTGACATCCAATAAATGGGTTGGCTAGAAAGCACAGCTTTCAAAAGTGTAAGGCGCCCACCTAAAGAGAGCCACCTATAACACCAATTATTTATCTTCATTTCCACTTTTTTAATCAACCAGAACCAATCGTCCAAGCGTGAAGCTCCATCTTTCAGATAAAAACCAAGATATTTAAAACCCTGTTCTAACTCAAGAAAATCATAAGGAAAGAGTTCTTTGAAAAGTAGCAGTTCCTGTTCTGTCAGACCCGATTGATGGAACATAGATTTTGTTATATTAATCAAGAGACCTGAAGTCAAACTAAAAATTTTGAGAACTTTATCTATTTCCCACCACTCATGAATTGTAGCACCTGTCATTATAATAACATCATCCACAAAGAGAATGTGAAGTATTTTGATGGACTTTGAAACTTGAATACCTGTCAATTTACCTTATCTTTGTCTATCTTTGAGTAATAAGCTCAAACTTTCCATCACCAGTATAAACAAGAGCGGCGAAAGGGGACATCCTTGCCTCAAACCCCGAGAACTTTTGAAGAAGTTTGTTGCTTCACCATTAATCGAGACAGAATAAGAAGAAGAAACCACACAACTCATTATCCCGTTCGTCATTTTAACATGCAATCCAATTTGAAAGAGAAGGATGTGCAAGAGATCCCATTTAACACAATCATAAGCTTTTTGAAGATCCATCTTTAAGAGCAAAGACTTTGAATTTTTCTGGTTAATACTATGGATACATTCATGAACTGTACCAATCGCATCTTGTATTTGTCTTCCCTGCAGAAATCCCAATTGTTCTTCCGAAAGAGATCTGGAAAGAAAAGGTTTAAAACGATTCACTATAAGCTTTGAAATAATCTTATAACTAAGATTAGACAAAGAGATCGACTGAAAATCGCCAAAAAGACGAGGCTTGTTCACTTTAGGGATTAAAGTAAGGAAGGTAGAATTTAAAGCGCCAGGAATAAAACCCAAAAGTCTAGACTCTTCAACCATATCCAGAAGATCATCTCCCACCAAATCGAAGAAATGTTTAAATATTTCCACAGTCCAGCCATCATGGCCTAGGCTCTTGTCTACTTTTAGACTAGAAATAATGATTTTCAGTTCATCTTTGTCCACAGGTTTAAAGAGGAACTCTAAATCTGAATCTGAAATCATATTCGGGAAAAGGGTAGCCACCTTTACTTGATCATGCTGAATAATATCCATCTTCTTATTATAAAAATATTTGAAATAATTGGCAGCTCCTAGTTTAAGATTTTCCTGGCCTCTGTGGACAGTACCCTCCTCGTCCTGAAGTTCCCAAATAAACTTATGATTTCTCCTATAGCTTGCAAAGCTATGAAAGAATTTTGTATTTAGGTCCCCACTTTGTATCCAGATGGCACGGTTGTGTTGTTGCCATTGTTCCTCAAGGTCCTTTAAAATAATATTTCTCTCCCTTTCTAAATCTTTTAACAGGAAATCTCTTAAATTCAGACAAAGACCCTTCGACAAATTTTGAAGTCTATAGGAGATTTCCTATTCAAGACTAGAAAGCCTTTCATTTTTTAGACTATTATGGGTCTTGAGCCAGCTTTTTGTATTCTTTTTTAGGTCTTTTAACTTCCAAACCATCCTCTTCTGCTTACAAGGTTCCTGAAGATACAAGGGATCACTCCACAATTTATGAACTAAGGTAATAAATTATTTTTCTGTCTGCCATATTGGATTGAACTTGAAAGGAATTGCATTATAAACAGGCGGTAACTCCAGTTGAAGGTGGATAGGCGCATGATCAGAGATAAAAGGGAAATCAACCCAAGATCTGAAAATACCATTGGTTAACACTAAGTCTTCGGAGAGAAGAAAACAGTCCAGTCTCTTTGCAATGAAGGCTTCACCCACTCTGCCATTCCTCCATGTAGGAGCCAATTTCCCCGGCTGGATATCAACAAGATTGTTATTACTAAAAAGATTTGTAAAGAAAGTATGAAATGTACCAAGATTTGCACGGTTGCCCCATCTTTCACCAGCATTCAAAGTCAAATTCAAATCTCCAGCTAAAACAAGATTTTTCAAAGAGAGCAGACTTGAAGTCTCTACTTTTTCCCAAAAGGACTTGCGCTCGGTACACGGCCCATAAGTATTAACAAGATTGAAAAATATTTTAGAAGCAAGACAGTAACATGTCAGTAGAATACCACCACAAGTTAGATAAGGCACCAAATTAAATAAAGATGGATCCCATGCAGCTAGTAACCCTCCGGAAGTACCAGCTGAATTGACCGCACAGACAAGCCACTTCGGCCTCAACAGTTGAAAGAAACATCTTTCCTTGTCAGCATTAACTAAGGTCTCCTGAAGAAAAACAATATTTGGATGATTTCTATCGAAAACACTACGAACCGAGGCCAATTTTAAGACGCCTCCCATCCCTTTTAGATTTAGAGAGAAAACTAACATCACTTTGTTCTTTCCAATGCCTGCAATTCTCTAAGGGCCTTACCATCAGTAGGAAGAATAGGAGTCGGAACATCTTTTAATTCAGAACTGGACTTTTTTCTGGCACTACAGGTTTTAACATAAGAGAGCTCAATTCCCAACCCCCGTGACCAGGAAAATTCCTTTCCCCCTTCTATAACCAGTACACTAGAAGTAATGGCTTGACCACATTCTACACCTGGGTCAATGGGTTTTTTCCCAAGAAAAGTAGGCAAAGGGACCGAAGCTTCGCTTCCACATAGGAAGGGAATAAATGAATCTAGAACTGCAGAAAGGGTAGAATCATCCTCCTCGGGTTCCCTATACCTAGGTGGAGAGGGTTGGTTGACCTGCAAGGGTTGAGTAAGTTCCTCACTACTACAAGTCTCAAGTGAGAAGGAAGGTTCAGAAGAAGAAAAACCACTAGTTACAGGAACTTCCTCTGAAAGAAAAACGACAGGTGGGGTCGCCTTTTCCAAAGGAGAAGAAAACAATAGACTGGAAGGAGACGAAATGACTAAATTCCTGGGTTGAGCAGAAATCTGTGGAACTTCCGAAACCTCTACCGTTTTAACACTCGGCTTAGTGATAGAGTTTTTTAGCCAAGTAGAGGAGCTTAAAGAGTGACGCTCCAAAACATACAAAGAATTAAAAAAAGTAGGGCAGAACATCTGCAACTTACCAAGAGTAGAATCAGTCGACTCCAAGAAGCGTTTACAAATCCTATCAGCTCTACTTCCTTCCGCTCCATAGAAGCCAATGCCCAAAGAAGAGTCTGGAAGATAAGAAGGAAAATCGTGTTCTTTAGATAACTCTTATTCTTCCCTTAAACCTTTGCAGTCTCTTCTTAGATGGGAAGTGCTTCTACAAAAACTGCATCTAAAAGGTAACCCGAGGTAATCTAACTTTTGTTTATGGAAACATCCACGCCATTCCACCTCCAAAATCTCCGGCAAACCCAGGTGTACATCCATTTCCACTAGAACTTTTGCAACTTTTCTTTGTGTCGATTCCAAATTCTTCAAATCCACCATAATAAAGTTACCTAGACTGTTCCCAATAGCTGTCAATGCACCTTCGTTCCATAGATACATAGGAAGACCTGGGAGCAGTACCCAAATGTGTCTTACCAAGAAATACTCAGTTTCCGGGCTGAAATCCAGTCTCCACCTTTTGAGCAGAAGACTACTCTTCCCATTAATCCATTTCCTACTTAACAGTAACTCTGCATCCTCAGGTGATGAACAAATAATGCCAACCCATCCTTTTGTTAGAAAAATAATCTCCTGGAGATACCCTATCACTTAAACCCAGATCCTTTCTAACCAAACAGTAAAGTTTTCCACAGAAAGGTTACTATATGCCATTCTTCCAACGAGACCGCAGACCACCATTCTACACAAATCTTCTAAGTCGACATTGTCTCCCAATACTAACCTTTTCACTTGATGCTTCACCGTCCATTGTTTACGATGTTTACGAGCTGGCCTATGCTTAGAAGCGTTAGAACAAAAGCGAGAATCATCGTTCTTAACCGGAGACCGAAAGACCATCTTTTCCTTTGGAGCCTTGTTACTGCAAGACGACTCTGAAAGAGGTAGCAGGTAGGTATCTAGAGAAGGTTCAGCTAAAGAAGCAAAGTTTCTAGCAAACTAGTTTTCCGTCACCTGGTTTCCAAAGGGAGGAGTCTCTATTGACAAAAGCTTTGCAAACTCACTCGACACAATGTGAGAAGGGTTAGTAGAAACTTCCTTACAGAAATCCTCCAAAGGTTCATTTAAAAGAGCATTTAATTCCTTATTAAATGATTCCAACCACCGGTTATCCATCTTACCGCCACTTGTAAAGCACTCGCCCCAACACAAATAATTAAGGGTCAGGAAGCCTCCAAGCCAAAGGTCAATTCAACAGAGAGATAAACTCACCTGACAAGAAACACCGAAGAAGTCCACTTGTTCCGCACTAAACCTCGGATCGAGGCAAGATAACGAGAGTGTATTAATTACTTCGTCTCGGAGTTCAGTTTCCCATATAGGAAAAAAATCCAGGAAGGTCGTAGAAAAAAGAACTTATCCCAAACCAAAATGCTCTAAAAAAAACGATAAAAGACCAGAAAAAATAAAAAGAACCTCAATAGCTTGGATTCATACTAACCAGTCCATTAAAACTAAGAAAGTAATCAAGAAAACCTCTTCATGGAAGGAGAAGACATATCCAACAATGTTCCAAGATTTGAAAAAACCATGGTTCTCGATTCCCTCCATTTCACACTCTCCCTCTGCACCCTAAATGGTGGGCACACTTACCTCCACGTTATCGTGGCATCATATCAAAGAAAAGAAGAATAGTCAACGAGAGTTATCCTGGATAAGATACCTTATCCAAAATTAATAATCATTTAGATGTTTTGGATTTTAGCTTTTTCTTTTCTCACATATACCACTTGGTATCACTTTAATTTTTCATCATAGTTATATACAACAAGAATAGTCAACGAGAGTTATCCTTTCTTGGATAAGATACCTTATCCAAAATTAATAATCATTTAGATGTTTTGGATTTTAGCTTTTTCTTTTCTCACATATGCCACTTGGTATCACTTTAATTTTTCATCATAGTTATATACAACAAGAATAGTCAACGAGAGTTATCCTTTCTTGGATAAGATACCTTATCCAAATTAATAATCATTTAGATGTTTTGAATTTTAGCTTTTTCTTTTCTCACATATACCACTTGGTATCACTTTAATTTTTCATCACAGTTATATACAACACTCATTGGTTCATTTCCCATTCATATTTTCCAATTTTCAAACACTTAAATCACATTATCCATTTTAAAAATTTTAATTTAAAGTTGATGTAACATTTAATTTTTAATAATTGAAAACATATAAATCAATTTGATAATTTTTTTATTAATTTATATTTAATTTTAAGTATTTAATAATCATTTATATATTTTAGACTTCAAACTTTTTAGGCTTATATACCACTTCAAGATCACTCACTTTTCATTCCAATTATATATAGAGCTCATTGGTCCACTTCACATTAAGATTTAAATCTTCAAAAAAACTGATATTTAATAAGGTTGGATTTGATATTCATATTTAATTGGTCCTTACTTTTTACGTTGGAAATATATGAATAGATTTGATGTGTTTTTTATTAATTTTAAATATTTAATAATTTTTAATAAAAATTTCAACTTGAGATTATACCATGTTTTTATTAATTTATATGTATCTTATTTAATATTTAGTAGATTTTGATTAATATGTAATTTAAAAAAAAAACTAATATTTAATAAAATTGAATTTGATATTTATATTTAATTAGTCCTTATTATTTTTAAGTTGGAAATATACAAATAGTTTTGATGTGTTTTTTATTAATTTGTATTAATTTTAAATATTGAATATTTTTTAATAAAAAATTCAACTTAAGATTATACAATGTTTTTATTAATTTATATGTAACTTGTTTTATATTTAATAGATTTTTTTATCAAGTTGAAATATTTAATAGATTTTTTTTATCAAAGTTTCAACATGAGATTATATAATCATCCTTATCTATCAATATAGTTATTTATTTAATATTTAATAGATTTTTTTTATTAGAGTTTCAACTTGAGATTATATAATCATCCTTATCTATCAATATAATTATTTATTTAATATTAAATAGAATTTTTTTTATAAGTTGAAATATTTAATAGATTTTTTTTTATCAAAGTTTCAACTTGAAATTATATAATCATTTTTATCTATATCAATGAAATAGTTATTTGTTTTATTTAGTTTTATATCAAGGTCACTTTCATTTGTAATGTCATCTCTTAAGTTTGAATTTTGAAAACTTATAAATTGAAAAGTTATTATATAATCATCTTTATCTATATCAATGAAATAGTTATTTGTTTTATTTAGTTTTATATCAAGGTCACTTTCATTTGTAATGTGATCTTTTAAGTTTGAATTTTGAAAACTTATAAATTGAAAAGTTATTTAAAGTTAGATATTTCTAAGTCAATTAATGTCGGATTAGAATTTAAAATTAATAAAAGTTGCATTAACATATCTAAGTAACTTCTTTTTTATGTAATTTTCTAAATTTTACTTTTGAAATGATAAGATTAATTAACACTCACAAATTTTTAGTCTTAAGTATATGAATCTATTAATTATTTGTACGAAACTTATGTTTGTATTTCCTTCATGGCCTAAGTTTAAGCTTGGCATTGTATTGTTACCTTCCCCACACCACCTTAGATGTGATTTCACATGAACTTAATTAGGCAACCAAAGATATCCTTACCTTTGTTGTTGAAGATTGGCTAAAGGCTATCTTCACCATAAAGTTTTCTATGCTTGTGCCACTAGGAATTGAAGTTCCTCAAGACAGTATAGCATCAACCTAGGGCTTCTATATATGCTTGTGTTTTGAAGATGGGAAGTAACATGGTTAAATTCCCTAGGTCACAAACTATAGCATGAGATTCAATGAGCCCCACACACTTCCAACAAGAGGAGAAAAGTTTGTCGAGTAGGGGGGCAAGGGGTTACTACTATTGAGCTTCTTATTAATGAGAAACAACACTATAAGGATTGGACCTGTTGATGGTAGTGGTCAAATCAAATATTCTCGACACAAACATCAGGTTCGGGGACCAAAACCTCACCACGAACCTATTATTCATACTTATCGAGGGATGACTTAGGGCTATTAAGGAACATGAATTTTCCCTCCTCCTCCTGGTTCTAGCTCTCCTAGACCGTGTACTTACCTCCAACAATGAAATGATTTGACCTCCACCTACAAACGATTTAATGGGATCTCCTCACAATGGTGTTTATCTCCCATGTAGAAATTTCCAAGGTAAAAACCAATCTTAATTATTTTCGTTCTAAATGGGAATCCATATTCTATTTAGCACTACTTTATACCTCCGCTACAAATTGCAACTAGTTTATTAATTCTCTACATGTGTAGGTGGATGAGCTAGAGAGACAAAGTAAACTTATCTTCAACTCTAAAACATAATTACATGACATCTCAACTCAATTGTTGGTCATTTCTTATGAGTAAAGATTCATAAGAATATTGGTTTGGTATATCAGAGGACAAAGGTGTTATGAGACCTTTGAGACCTCTAGTTCCATATTTTTCGGGGAAGCCCCTGCATAGTGGATTTTATGGGGGTAGTTCTAAACCTTGTTTTTCAAGGCTCTAAGAAGTCCAAAGAGGTATTACTTTGGGAATTTAGAAAAAACCCACCATATAGACAGGGGTCATGACTCACCTCCTAGGTGTAATGTTCAACAAAGAAATACCTACTCTTAGAATTTTTTCAGAGTTCATCTCACACACATCCTTTTCGTCGAGGACTTTGAAGGCATCTTCAAGAGGGGAATGTTGATGTTGTGGAGGACCACTTTTTGAGAAAGAATTCCTTAATAAAGAAATCAAATGATCAGTCTAGTTGGAGCTAGACTAAAATTGGAGATATGGGTAAGGCACATAAGATTCATGTAGTTGTTCAAAATAACTAGGTCAGGCATCAATCCTATATATTGGAGACATTAGGTAATATTAATGGTAGTTGTATTTCTATTTTAATTAACCTTGGTGTCATTTAAAGCTTTATTCCACCTTACGTTTTAGTTAGATATGGCCTAGCAGCAATAAAGAAAAATGGTTTTGACCTACTTGAGATGGATTTGGGAAATAAGAAAGTGGTTGGCTCCTGGGTAAAGGGGTGTGATCTTGATTTTGGATTATACCTTATGAAGACTGATCTATATTCAACTCCTCTTGGATCCTATGATTTGATCGTAGGAATATGCAGGCTTGAGGACCATTAGGGTATTTTGGATTTTCAAGTTAAGATTTTGCATTTTATGGATGATTCAGGACAACTAGTGACTCTTCAAGGAAATAAGAGGTCAATGTCTTTAAGACTTATATTATGTGTGCAATTGAAGCAGAGGATCAATAAAGGTTGTTAGATATATATATGGCAATGGTTTTAAATGAGGATATGCACTCATCCTTGGATAATTATCCTTTTTATCTTAACTTCCAAACGTTTTTCATAATGAATTACCTAGACATCTACCAAAGTGAGAGGTTCCTTTCTCTTTTGAGATAAAGCCTCTAATTAAACCCATATCCAAAGCACCTTGACATATGATTATTTTGGAGCTATATGAGTTGCAAGTGCAACTTCAAGAGATTTTGGACCTATGTATGATTGCGGCTAGTATTTCAATGTGGGGTGCACCTATAATATTTGTTAAGAAAAATGATGGATCTTTGAGGTTGTTTATTGATTACAGTGATTTGAACAATGCCATAGTTAGAAATCAAGATCCCTTGCCCCATATTGTTTACATTTTTTACCATATGAAGGGAGATACTATGTTTTCTAAAATTTATTTGTGATCTAGGTGTCATTAGTTGACTATATTTAAGATTAGGACATTTAGAAGAATGTTTTATTGACTCGCTTTGGGCATTGTGAGTTTGTTGTTGTAACATTTTGGGTTAACCAATGTGTCAGGTGTATTTATGAGTTCGATTAATGGAGACTTTCAAAAATATTTGGACAAGTTTGTTTAGGTATTTCTAGATAATATTACGCTACATTAAAAAACCCTAGAGGAGCATGAGGAACATTTAAGGTTGGTTTTATAGTGCTTGAGAGAGAACAAGATTTCAACTAATATGTCTAAATGTTCTTTCTCCTAGTTTCAAATTCATTATTTGGCATATATTATTTCTTGTGGATTGCAATGGATCCTGTAAAGAGAAAGGCCATATATGAGTGGATGGCATCGAAGAATGTAGATGAGCTATAAAGTTTTATGGCCATGGTCAATTATTAGAGGATATGGAAATTCATGAG
>ML787326.1:551932-563817 GCA_009831015.1 Picea engelmannii
ATGCATGCATGCATTTTTATATATAAACAAAAAAATGTTAGCTTAGTTTGATTCCCAACATGTGTTGAATCATATGTCATGTTTATGAAAGTGACTCCCCAACTATTTAAAACTACGCAATGACATCCAATGGTAGATTCACAAAAATCAACCTTTTGGATTTTTTTTTTCATGCGGTTCACAACACCAAATATCATTGCTCACTACGCCCATGGATAAACCCCCCTCCCCAAAAAAAAAAAATCCGCGAAAGAACATGGGGAGGTCGATCATTTTTGGAATATTAGGGGCTCAAAAACAAGAGCATCTTATAGACCCATTTAAGGGCACAACATGTCACTTACAAGGAATTGAACCTAGGTGGGGAGGGAAGCAATCATTCCTCCTAACCACCCAAGCTACATCCAATGGACTAACCTTTTGGATTCATAATCAATCCTTCCTTACATTATCCAATCATAACTGAACAAAATATTCAAGTACTCAACCATTATAGTCAAATGAATTCCTAGATACACATAAATCTTATGCATTCCATAAATGTTATCTACAACCACACAAACATCACAAATGCATTCCCATATTGCAATCTCCATTTTGAACTATAAGAATTTATAGATTCTCACCCAATTATTACAACTACAATTTCTTAATGATTGAAGAAAGTACTTCAATCATAATATCCATTCAAAAGAGATTTGGTGACACAACTCATTATATCTATTAATCATAACAATCCAATCTTGGATATCATTCCCACAAGAGATGAAAAATATGATTATCCATTTGTTTTATCTACAAAATATTTCAAAATGAGATCTATGCACAAATACTATTATATGCACAATACCAAAATCAATTTGTTCCATCTTAGCTCGGTCTTTATGCCCAAGAGGGCTGCAATTTTTTTCTTGCAATAAATTTTTCATCTAAAAAGATTCACCCAAGGAAAATACCCAACAAGGGTAGACAATTTGTCTTTATATCAAATCAACTCAAGCGTTCAACCCAAAACACTCAACACTCTATTTTACATGCCCAAAGGATTCCGACAATAGTTATATGCAAGCATTCATTTTTTCAACAACTAACACATTTCTACAAACACTTTGCAAACATATATTTTATAACTATCATTGACACGTTTCTACTAACCCTTTGTAGACATATACTTTATAACAACCATTGACACATTTCTACAAACACTTTGTAAGCATACATTTTATTTCAGTCAATGACACCTTTCGACAAACACTTTGTAAGAATACATTTTATTTCAACCATTGACACCTTTCTACAAACACTTTGCAGGCATACATTTTATTTCAGCCATTGACGCATTTTTATAAACACGTTGTAGGCATACATTTTATTTCAGCCAATGGCACCTTTCTACAAACACTTTGTAGGCATAAATTTTATTTCAGTGAATGACACCTTTCTAAAAACACCTTGTAGGCATACATTTTATTTCAGCCATTGACACCTTTCTACAAACACTTTGTAGGCCATACAATCGAGTGCATGAATAGTAATCAACAAAGGGTATTCCTTGATACACCCAAGAAGTATACAAAATCTTTAAAGGTGATTTTTTAACAATACATAACCCTTAAATCACATAGGAAGTTCAAAAGGCTATCTATATGATTCTTTTATCGAATATTACACATTTCGGACACCTGAGAAACACACATGAAACACATAGAAAGTTTCCAAACTCAAAGATAAAAAACTTATTGATGTCTTCATCCTACATATAAATTTTCTAAACAATATATATATGTACATATAACAGAATTTTAGAACAAATATGATAAACTTATTTGTTGAATGTTGTAGACTAGCCAATTGATTTAGGTGGAGTGATTTTCCACCCAACCATAGCCTATATTTCACTTGGTATTTCTACAATAGGCCACCCCCCATCCAAGCGATGATACCACTAGGGCGAAGAGGTATTACAAGAACAACTTAGGGAAAATATTATCTTAGGAAAGAGAGTTTCTCAACCAAGTATCTTACTATAAATATTTCTAAAGACAAAGCAACTCTTTGGCACCCACAATACCTACACATACAACACAAGGATATCTTATTTCTTTGTTCAACAGTCCCTTAGAAGTATTCTCCATCCAGTTCTCTTTAATATGTGCATATGAGTTTAAACTTTTGACTTATAAAGTATATTATATGAGTTTAAACTTTTGACTTATAAAGTATATAAAGTTTAATGTGCATATTATAAAGTATTTATATGAGTTTAAACTTTTGACTTTCTACTATTGTATCATGGCACTTGAAAATTTAGCTTAGATCCAAATACCACATACACACTATATTCAAAACCAAACCATGACTTCATTCAGAATATAATTTTGTGTCATGTTCCTTTAAGCACAATAAATTATAATAGACGTTATATTTATAGTTACAAGTTTTTATTGTTATTAATTATTCAACTATAATATTATATTAATGTCTTGATACTTAGTTTAATGGTGCTATTTATTATGGGTGATGATATCATCCACTAAAATTCAATTATTTTAGAGATATATTTTGTTATTAATGTATTATCTTGATTATGTAAGAATGTATTTTTTTTAAGTATAATATTATATTAATGTCATTATTATATTGATTTGATACTTAGTTTAGTGGTGCTATTCATCATGGGTGATGATATCATCCACTAAAATTCAAATTTTTTAGACATATATTATCTTGATTATGTAAGAATATATTCTTTCTTTTAAAAATTGCAAGTGGTAGAGGGTATTTATTCTTTCATTTATTGAGATTTACATCTAAATCCATCCATAATCACAAATATGAGCATAATCACAAGAATGAGCATCAACACAAATACAAGCTACCTATGATGAGCAACATGTTGCTAGAGAATTTTACCTTAGCTAAGGAATAACATATTAACTCTAGGAGTTGGTATTGCTCAATATAGTGTTAAAGTGTAAGATCATGAATATAGGATAAAACTAATATTATTAATGACCAAAATTAATGTATCTATCAACAATGCATTGTTTTCATATTTCATTATTTTTATACCAATTATCAAAGTTGTGCAAAGCATATAAGAGTTGTGTCATGTCACCACACTTAAAAAAATAGAAACTAAAAAAGGTATTCAAAATGTCACAAAAAATGGTCCCCGAGGTGTAGGACAGTCGGTGACGGAGTGTGTTGTTAAGCCACTTCGTGTTGTTAAAGTCATCGGTTCGAAACTTGCGGGGACAAAAAATCCAACCATGTTAAGGGTTGGTGTGGCTCAGGCCGGGTGCGATCCCCGGGTGATTTTGACAGCTTAGATGCCCCTGAGTCGTGGTTTCTCAAGCCACAGGTTAATCACGTAACCAATAGGTCCCGCACAAATTAACAAACAAAAAAAAATGTCACAAAAAATGAATATTTAAGATATTTAGTAAAAATAGAGTTTTTGAAATACAATAGTGTGTTGGGAGGGGAATTCAACAATGAGATTATAAGAAGTATTTAGTGAAACTAAGAGCATTTTTTAATATTACACAAGTACATATGCTATGTTATAGGTTCACTAAGTGAATCAACTATAGTTGGAACAAAAAACAAGAATTTGCACCTTATTCTCATGATATAGAATGTTATGATAAAACCTATTTGTTGAGTACATTTGGAAAACTAACAACCATGTGCAAGTGATATTACCTTAAAATAATATGTTAGGAAAAAAAATCATTCAACATTTCTTTTTAGTTGAGTATCATAAAATATTCCATTAACTAGTAATATAGATTTATGTGTTGTGGAGTTCTTTATAAGAGATGTTGTGCCTATAGATATATATTTTTGCATGACTTAACCTATTTATGCTTAGACCGTTCTAGGAGTATTGTTGACTCTATATTGTAACAATTATGCTTATTGGAATTCAAATTGCCATATTGTTTTCACATACTTTTATACTATTGTTACTTTGTAGGTGAGTTTGAGTGTAGTGAAGACTTATCCATTTTTAATATTTGATTTCTACATAGAGACTTGGTTCTCAAAATCTCCCTTCCTTAAAAATAGAAATTTGCTACATAAGCCTACTACATTTAAAGGTGTGCTATGATATATTCTATTTCAATTTTGTGACTAATTATGCAAATTTCAGATCTCATTTTCTTTAAATGAATGTTCTCATTGTCTCAAATATAATGGATGGATCACAAGTATTCTCCTTTACAAATCAACATGTTAAATTGGTGATTTGTAATTGAAAATTGAAGAAACTAATTGTTTTGTCTATTGCATGTATTTTTAAGTAGTTGTTTAGGAATGTCTGCCTGCAGGGTTATATTCCAAAGATGTGATGATATCTTTCTAAATAACTTTAGCTAGTAGTTGCATTTCATGAACATTGTTGGCATCTTCATTGCATTCATTAGATCTTTTAACTTTGCCTCTATTTACATTTTTTCAAACTGTTGAGTTTCTTTGCTTCACTTCATTCAATACAAACTATTCAAAATGATAGAAGTATGTTGGAAAGAATGGTGAACTATTGAATACAATAATGAAAACAATCTAGTCATTTCTTAAGGTTCTCGTATCCCAAAGAAACATATCAAATCTAGTCATTTCTTAAGGTTCTCATATCCCAAAGAAACTTTGATATGTTTCTTTGGGATATGAGAACCAGGATATACCAGCCTGTACAGTCATCTGCCACGTCAGCCCATTGATGCAGGAGCATCCCTCACGTCAAGCGATCCAGCGTGGAAGCGGAAGACAGCTGGAAGGCATCCAGCACAATTTTTTTGAAAAACACCTTGGAACTGTTGCGCGAACATTAAATGAGGAAATTTATGAAGGAGCACCTTTGTATATTGTAATCATACCTTGAGCACCCCGCTCTTGTCTGAATTAGATGGAGGCATTTATAGTAGTAAATGTAAGTAGGTAGAATTGAATTCATAGATTAGATAGTTTTAGAAAGAAGGAGGGAAAACAAATATAGACACCCTCATTGTACATTGTAGAAGGAGGCATGATTACTGAAGTAGGAAGAGCACGGGAGAATAGCAGAGAGTTGTAGAAGAACATTCATGTATAGATCTTGAATTAATAGAAGAAGTTGATTCAAATCCATGGGTTTGTGTCTGTTCTCTATGTGTTGATGTTAAATGATGTGCTCATGAGTGTTTGTTTTCCTGTTATGCATTTGCTTTATTGTTGTGTATATGATTTCATGTTTGAGTTTGAAATCTGAGGGGAAGAGGAAATGAGTTTCAATTGTTTCTCTATCTGAGTGAGGATTCCTGCAAGGAGTGCAGTCGAAAACGTCTGCAAGTACTGCGTTGACGGAGACTCGGGTAGTTTAACTCTTGTTCTCATTCACCCAGAAGTGAAATTGGGTTACTGGATCCATGCCAGGAGTGCGCAGGCTAAGGGAGAGTCTTAGTTGTGAATCTGAGCAAAAGATTTGAAGGACTGCTGCTGCAGGTGTGCGTAGGGTCGAAGAAACCCAAACACTTGAAGTGTTTGCAGGTTGCGCAAGGAAGGCATGCAAAGGGTTCTCTTTTTCTAAGAGACTGAGAAGTTGGAGAAAGCTCAAGAGGGATAAAACCTTCAGAACCTAAGGAAGGATTGCACAGGGAGTTAGTGTCGTGGAGCATCTAAAACCAGTGTTGTAGGGTTGCACACAGGAGGACGTGTGAGTGTAGAGGAACACTTGGTTATTTTCAAGAAATCCTCAAGCAAGAAGAAATTGACGACCAAGATCTCGTGTAGGGGATTCGTGAAAAATCCGCCAGTCGTCAGATCCACCAGAGTAACGAGGAAGTTATGGCCACACCAGGAGGTTAAGCTCGGGAGGATCGTGAGCCGTAGGATCGTTGTGGGTTTCCCATTAGCCATTCGATCAGGCAGAAGTTGCACTAGGGTTATGTCCTAGTGAGCAGAGGAAAGTCCCGGAGAGGCATCGGGATATTGAGGCATCAAGGTTTTAGAAGTCAAGAGACTTGAGACCTTTCGAGTCTCGAAACACCGATGAAGTCCTAGCCGTGGATCTCAGGGTGGACACGCGTCAGAAGATCCGAGAGGAGTCGGGGTTCGGCACTTCGTGAACCCCGACGACAAAGAAAACGTTGCATCAGGAATCGCAATCACGCGATGTCCGAAAAGGTGACGAGGGGATAGTGACGTGGAAGAGTCAACCCTCATGTGCATCGGGAATCCGCGTTTCGTGATTCTTGGGAACCATAGCAACAGGAATCGCGAAACTCCGAAACGCGATCTCCCGACAGGCTAAAAGAGTGGGCCACAGAGGAGTCGGCGTGGAGGACAGGTGGCGTACCGTATCGGGGTTCGGGAAAAGTTAAGTCCCGAAAACATTGGTATTAGGACTCACGAAACTGCGAAGTCTGATTTCCCGATCGTTAAGGGAGATCTTTTGGAGAACTGTTGTGGGTGCGAAAAATTCCCGATAGGGAATTAGAAGAGATTTTCAGTTCTTCGGGCCAAGGAAGGAGGAAGATCCTGTGAGCGGACGTGCCTGGGAGAGCGCGCCTGCGTCAAGTGGTATCAAAGCAAGAAAATTTCTTTGCTTTCTGTAGCAGAGAAGAAGGAAATTCACCATGCCGCCAAGGAGACGGGATAGACAGTCACCTGATCCAGAGGAAAGAGAAAACCCGAGGAGAAGGGGTAGGCAAGCGCAGAATCCAAAAATGGAAAGAGAGATACATGATCTACGAGCTAGACTCGAAGATATGGAGACATCGCAAAGACACACAGCCAGTGCGGGGGATCTTAGTGATTCAGAGGGTGAAGTTGAAGTTGAACATGAGGAAGAAGTTGCAGCCGAGGATGCAACCAATGAACATCTAATCAAAGTTATTGCACGGATGGGTACAAAAACGAAGATGGACATTCCAGTTTATGAGGGGAATCTGGATACGAAAGAGCTTCTAGATTGGATTAGAGCTCTGGATACATACTTCGATTATGAAGATGTCGAAGAGGATAAGAAAGTCAGGCATGCTGTCACGAGATTGAAGGGACACGCAGCATTATGGTGGGACGAGCTACAAGCAGATAGACGCTGCAAGGGCAAGAAGAAAATTAAAATTTGAGATCGAATGATTGCAAAGATGAAGGCAAAGTTCATCCCTAGAGATTATCAAATCACTCTGTTCAAGAGGATGCAGAACCTAAGATAGAAGCTGATGACATTAAAAGAATACACGGAGGAATTCTATCGACTGAACATCAGGGTAGGTCATCGGGAGAGCGATGATGAGAAAGTTGCCAGGTATATGAATGGCCTGAGATACGATATCCAGGATGAGATGAGTATGGCAACCATCCAAACGGTGGAGGATGCATATCAAATGGCTTTGAAAGCTGAAGAGAAGATGAGTCGTAAGAAAGGTCAGCGAGGCCGAGGCAGGAGTCAGCCCAAAGGCAAATCGGTTGCCCGAGATAAATACCAGAAGCCCAAGGATGATTGGAAAAAGCCTCAGACTAGAATCGAGAGAGGTGGAAGTTCACAGCGAGGCCAGCATGCTAAACAGGGAGGGCAGCATACAGAGCAGAGCGGAGGATACACTGATAATAACATGTTTCCTTGTACCAGAGGTAGAGGAAGAGGAAGAGGTGGAGTAGTCACATGCTTCACGTGTGGAAAGAATGGGCACAAGTCATTCGAGTGTCCAGAGAAAAAGAAAGAAACTTGAGAAACTCACATCGCCGAGGAACAGAGGCGAGATGTTGAAGCGGAATATGCAGAAGGCGGAAGGTCATTAATGATGCGTAAGGTTCTCTTAACACCCGAGAAGGAGGTGGAGGACTCAGCTCAAAGAAGCAGAATTTTCAGAACTGCTTGCAAAACCAAGGACAGGGTATGCAAGGTTATCGTGGATAGCGGTAGCACAGATAATCTCGTTTCAACCGAGATGGTAGAGAAGCTGGAGCTGGAGACGACTGATCACCCGAGTCCATACAAAGTTCATGGCTACAGAAGGGACATCAGGTAAATATCACCAAACAGTGTTTAGTTGAATTCAAAATAGGAGGGTATAATGATAAAATACTCTGTGATGTTATTCCTATGGATGTCTGTCATTTATTGTTGGGAAGACCATGGCAATATGACAGGAACGTAATTCATGATGGGAAGATGACTACGTATACCCTAGAGAAGAATGGGAGGACACACATGTTGCTTCCAATAAAAGATAAGGAGGTAAAAACAGAAGGGAGAAATACTGTACTCCTCATGAGTGGGAAGGAGCTTCTTACGGAGGTGAAGAAGAAAGAAGATCCACAGTTCATTGTGGTCAGAAAACCAAAGATTGTTTTGACTAGCACGAGAGTAGACGATTTGCCAGGAGAAATTCAGGAACTACTGGAAGAGTTTGCTGACATCGTGGTGGAAGAATTACCCCGTTCGTTGCCACCGATGAGGAGTGTGAGTCATCATATAGACCTCATACCAGGAGCTAATTTACAGAATAAAGCCGCGTACAGGTTGACGCTGCAAGAAAATGAAGAGGTCAAGAAGCAGGTCCAGGAGCTGCTAGACAAAGGATTGGTCAGGGAAAGTTTGAGCCCATGTGTCGTTCCAACGGTACTCAGTCCAAAAAAAGATGGAGGTTGGAGAATGTGTACCGAATCAAGAGCCATCAACAAGATAACCATCAGGTACAGGTTTCCATTACTGCGGATGGACGATTTAAAGGATTGCTTAAGCGGAGCAAAAAAAAATTCAAAGATTGATTTGAAGAGTGGATATCACCAGATTCGCATGAGAGAAGGTGATGAATGGAAAACAACATTCAAGACAAACGAAGGTTTGTATGAATGGCTTGTTATGGCGTTTGGCTTGACAAATGCGCCGAGTACCTTTATGAGGTTAATGAATGAAGTCCTGAGAGAATTCATCGAGAAGTTTGTCATTGTGTATCTGGATGACATATTAATTTTTAGCAAAACAAAGGCAGAACATCTGAAGCATTTAGCTACAATAATGAAGAAGCTACAACAAGAGAAGTTGTTGATTAACATGAGGAAATATTCATTTATGAAGAAAGAACTCATTTACTTGGGATTTATTATATCTGCGAATGAATTGAAGATGGATCCAGATAAGTTGGAGGTAATTAAAAATTGGCCATCACCGAGAAATATTTTTGAGGTGAGGAGTTTTCATGGACTCGCTAGTTTCTACCGGAAGTTCATCAGAAATTTCAATGGGATTAGCGCAATGATGATGGATACAATCAAGAAAAGACATAAATCTTTTCATTGGACTGAAGAGGCGGAGAAAATTTTCAATTTGTTGAAACGGAAGATCACAGAACAACCGGTTCTGGTGTTGTCGGATTTTCAAAAGACATTTCAGGTGAAATGTGATGCAAGCAGGTTTGCAATAGGAGCAGTCTTGAGTAAAGATGACAGACCAATTGCATATTTCAGCGAGAAGTTGAATGAGGCAAAAGAAAAGTACTCCACGTATGATAAGGAATTATATGCCATCATCCAGGCATTGAAGAAATGGAGGCACTATTTGATTCCGAAGGAATTTGTTTTATATAGTGATAACCATGCATTACAATTTGTGACTCAACAGGAGAAGTTGAATCAGAGGCATGTTAAGTGGGTCGAATACATGCAGAATTTCACTTTTGTAATAAAACATATTTCTGGTACTGCTAACAAAGTGGTTGATGCTTTGAGCAGGAAATGTTTGTTGATGCAGGAGTTCAAAGTTAGGACGTTAGGCTTTGATGATCTCAGGGACATGTATGCAAATGATCAAGATTTTAAAGAAGCGTACAGAGCAGCTGAGAACCCAGTTCTCAGAGACAAAAGCCAGTGGATAGAGTACATGATCCAGGAAGGATTTTTGTTCAAAGGTAATCAATTGTGTATTCCAAATTGCTCCATGAGGGAGAATCTATTAAAGGAGAAACACAGCGGAGGCTTGGCAGGGCATTTTGGTCACGATAAGACATTCGCGAAGCTGAGCGAGTCATACTTTTGGCCAGGGATGCAGTCAGAGGTCAAGCGGTTTGTAAACAGGTGCAGAATTTGCCAGCATTCAAAGGGAAGAAAGCATAATGCAAGATTCTATCAACCATTACCCATACCCGAGAGGCCGTGGGATGAAATCAGCATGGATTTCGTATTGGGATTGCCAAGGATGCAAAGAAGATTTGATTCAGTCTCTGTGGTAGTGGATAGGTTTTCCAAGATGGCACATTTTATCCCATGCCAAAAAACCAGTGATGCGACTCACATCGCAAATCTGTTTTTCAAAGAGGTCGTTTGACTTCACGGCTTACCCAGAAGTATAGTTTCGGACAGAGATACAAAGTTCGTGGGACATTTCTGGAGGACACTGTGGAAAAAGATGGGGACTAACTTGATATTTAGTTCTTCCTATCATCCTCAGATGGATGGGCAAACAGAAGTAGTGAACAAAAGTTTGGGAGACTTGCTGAGAAGCTTGGTGACAGAGCACCACAACCAGTGGGATAGTATATTGCTGCAGGCAGAGTTCGCATATAATGACCCAGTGAACAGGAGCACAGGCCAAAGTCCATTTCAGATTGTGTATGGCATGCAGCCGAGAGGAGTTTCTGAATTAAGGGATTCAGAACAGACTGCGACTAGGAGTGCAAGTGTCGAAGAGTTCGCAGAGGCGATGAAAGAACTTCACGACCAGGTGAAGCAGCGACTGCTAGATTCAAGTCATGAATATAAGCGCAGAGCCAACCAGCGGAAGAGACAACTTCAGTTCGAGGTTGGTGAATTAGTTCTGGCACATTTGAGGAAAGAGAGGTTCCCGAGGGGAACATACAATAAATTGAAAATGAATAAAATCGAGCCATGTAAGGTCTTGAAGAAATTGGGGGAGAATGCTTATCAGATCGAGTTACCGGATGGGATCGGAATATCTCTGATATTCAATGTCGCAGATTTATACCCATACAAAGATGAGGAAGCAGGAACAAGTGATGAACAACCAGAGGTTCAGTGGCAGAAGCAGATGTCGATTGCAGAGAAGCCGCAGATGGAAAATATATTGGACAAGAGAGTCAGTAAGAAGACCAGGAGGAAAGAGTACTATGAGTATTTGGTCAAATGGAAGGGCCATCCAGTGGAAGATGCCAGCTGGGAGAACGAAGCAGAAATACAAAAGCATGGATATACCATGCAGGAGCTCATGGACAGGAGCCCATGAAATTTTTCAAGCGAGGGAGTATGATGCAGGAGCATCCCTCATGTCAAGCGAGCCAGCGCGGAAGGGGAAGACAGCTGGAAGGCATCCAGCACAAATTTTTTGAAAAACACCTTGGAACTGTTGCGCGAACATTAAATGAGGAAATTTATGAAGGAGCGCCTTTGTATATTGTAATCAGACCCTTAGCGTCCCGCTCTCGTCTGAAGTAGATGGAGGCATTTATAGTAGTAAATGTAAGTAGGTAGAATTGAATTCATAGATTAGACAGTTTTAGAAAGAAGGAGGGAAAACAGATATAGAGACCCTCATTGTACATTGTAGAAAGAGGCATGATTATTGAAGCATGAAGAGCATAGGAGAATAGCAGAGAGCTGTAGAAGAACATCCATGCATAGATCTTGAATTAATAGAAGAAGTTGATTCAAATCCATGGGTTTGTGTCTGTTCTCTGTGTGTTGATGTTAAATGATGTGCTCATGAGTGTTTGTTTTCCTGTTATGCATTTGCTTTATTGCTGTGTATATGATTTCATGTTTGAGTTTGAAATCTGAGGGGAAGAGGAAATGAGTTTCAATTGTTTCTCTATCTGAGTGAGGATTCCTGCAAGGAGTGCAGTCGAAAACGTCCGCAAGGAGTGCGTTGACGGAGACTC
>ML787326.1:565431-600179 GCA_009831015.1 Picea engelmannii
TCACCCGTGCCATGTGTCACCCTTGCAGTGGTGGCACGTGTCACAATCTGACTCATCCACATCTGCACCTGCCACATCAACATTTGTCCATGTCAGCATGCCAACGCACCACTTGCACGTCACCTATACGATCGTACCACCTATACAGTGATCTACCACGTTAGCACTGTACGGACTGCATAGTCATCAAAATTTTGTCTGTTTGGCAAAACAAATAGACCGTAATATCTTTCGCATACGGTGTCTGTTTGAGCCCGTTAAAGTTGTGTTGGGTTCGTATCGACGAGGTCTACGCACTCGTCCGTTTTGAAGCGATTCTGAGCACTTTGATTTTTAGGCCTTCCTAGATCCATTTTGATTCCTAAATACATTATGGGTCAGTAACCAATCCAAGGATATACCAGCCTGTACAGTCATCTGCCATGTCAGCCCGTGCCACGTGTCACCCTTGCAGTGGTGGCATGTGTCACAATCTGACTCGTCCACATCTGCACCTGCCACTTCAACATTTGTCCACGTCAGCATGCCAACGCACCACTTCCACATACCATGTACAGCTGTACATCCTGTACAGTCATCTGCCATGTCAACACTGTACGAACTGCACAGTCATCAAAATTTTCCCTATTTGGCAAAACGAACAGACTGCGATATCTTTCGCATACGTTGTTCGTTTGAGCTCATTCAGGTTGCATTGGGTTCGTATCAACGAGGTCTGCACACACGTCTGTTTTGAAGCCATTCTGATCACTTTGATTTTTAAGCCTTCCTGGACCCATTTTGATTCCTGTATACATTCTGAATGAGTAACCAATCCAATGATATACCACCAGATATTTTATTTCAAATACCAAGTGATCACGTATGTCATTCAAACGCCTAGCTAAGAATCTGTCTAACTCCAATCTTTGTTGCACTAAAAGATTTAGAGAGGACAGTATATTTAAACATGTGCGACTCATCTGATCTCCACTCTAGAGTAGATGTATAATAACGCAGAACAGAAAATGCCTTTCCCACAATCCCACATACGTGCTACAATATTAGTTAAAGATTTAGGAAATTCGTTCACTGAAACGTTCAGTTTCCTCGGTATTTAGTACATCGAAAAGAATGAAAAATTTTTTCCTAGCCAGCGTATCTTAACATTCCGTTACGGAGATCGAGCTTAGGGAATGTGCACACGAGCATGATGTTCGCTAAGATTTAATAGAGGAACATTCTAGAAATCAATATAACACTTGAGTTATTTAATACGTTGTTTTTTTTTTATCACGAACCGGAACAATTCAAGTCTATTTTTCGTCATGTAGGAATCCAGCTGCACCTGACCAGGGCAAAGATTTCTACAGATTTTCTTGAGTGCTCACTTAACAATAGAGATAAGTAGCGTAGAGGTAACTGTTTAAAAATATTAGCGGTGTCAGTATATCATTCTATTATTCGACTCAACCAGAAATATCACCATTCCAATATTATTCTATCACCGTTCCCATGTTTATTATTAATTGAACATAACCAAATAAATTTGTATTTCATTATTCAAAATTTTTACAGTACACAGTAAAATTGCCCACCAATAGTTTTGGCTTCAAAAATGCCAAAGATTAATATCCATAAAAGCTCGCACACATATAAATAAACATTCATTCATGTTAATTGAAAATTTCTCAACTCAATGTTCCTTGAATCATGCAATTCGTTTTCTATGTAATCCATAAAATGTGTAAACTATCTGACAACCTAATGGTCATGAAACCATTCCACCATAATTATTAAAACTTACAGTAATATGGCATATTAACTAAAGAACATCCAATCCTTACATAATAAACATATGATACTTATATATACGATACACAACAATATATATATCTTGACTGGTCATTCAATGCATGTATATTCAATGTATTACAACAATAATCCATAAAAATTTAAGTAATTACAAACAATTAAAACACTGTGCCCAGGAGGATGAATTCGTTGATAATATGAAGTTTTTGCGCGTGTACTCATTGGCTTCTCTTGCTAATCCACATACATCGTTGATACCTCTCAGCCAACGCTAGGGGTACTCTTCTTCCCCCTAAGTCCCACAAGCTGCAAAGGGGCCACACACAAAAACCAGAAATCAATAGCAACCAAAACTTGTCTCGCAAGGAAGAGCTTTCATTCTTTACCAAGTTTTGGAATCCCAACTCTCACAAGTAAAACTTAGTCTGGAAAAATTTTTGGCAGCATAACAGTACTAACAAAAGTGAGACCTTTTTCCCTTTCTCTCCATTTCTTTTATAGAAAAATTCTCAATCACAAATGTCCTCATGTAAAAAAAAAAAAAAATTAATAATTTAATTAAAAGATTATTCAGCCACTACATGTGTCACTCTCCCCAAGTTGCACAAGTAATTTCTCTTTTTATTTTATTTAAAAGACATTTTCCCTCACATTCCCCAATGTGTTCCTATTTTTCCTTTTAGTTGTCTCTTAGTTCCCCAATCCCTCATTTATTTTGTGTCCCCTTACTAGATTTTAGTTTGAGTTGGATTATGAGTCTTCTTTTAGTAGTGGTAGATTGACTAAAAATGCTACTCTATATGAACCACATATTCTCTCATGTTTTAATTCATTCTTATTTAAAATTCTTTTTATTATTTTCATGCACACATGTGCATATACCCATTTTATTCTTAATTCTTCTTTTATTTAACTTTCTAGTTTAATCCCCTTATTTTTTTTATGATTTAATTTAGTCAAACATCTTAGACTTAGACTATTGTTAGATTTTTTAGTTTATAATTTAATAATTAATTAAATACTCTTTTCTAACAAGGTCTAAACATTTTTATTATGTTTTCTAAACCATCTAGATTTATATTGACTCACCATTTAATTAGGTGAAGTGCCCTTCAAGATGCACCTCTGTGCTCCAAGAGTGTCACTCGCCTTTGATTAGTTTGGAAGTTTGTCTAACACTTGGAGTCAACACTCCATTTGGTCGACCTTGTGATAGACTGAGGATTGTCTAAGGAATAAGGATTATGCCTTATTATGTGCCCCTTAGAATTCTTCGTGAGTGACTATCTTAGTCTTCCCTCACGACATCACGGACCTCTCAGAATGAGGTAATTGTTAACCATGCATTCAGGTCACGATATGACTGCTATTAGGTTGTGACATGGAAACTGCCACACCTCTCCCTCAACTGTATGGTTTTCTATGTATGACCCATTTACTCCTTATGTGAGTCGGATTAGCAAGCATCGTCGAGCCTACATCGATTAACAAGAACACTATCAATAATCAATATACACAACATCCATGTTGGAATCAATCATATAACACATGCGTGTAAATAAATACTCAAACCAAACACAAATCCACTCCCTGACTCAATCCAAATTCCAAGCAAGTTTGTTGATGCCATCGACATCCTCAACCTGTCATGTATCCTGCACACTCATGGATACTCATCAATAATACATGTCGATACATATATTCATCTAAAATTTAACATCTAATCACAATGACATCATAATATAACTCATAAGCAAAGAATAATCATAATGTATCATAACCGAATCACTTGCTCGCAAGTTTCCTCAAAAAATAAGTCAGTATAAAATGTGCTCAGTGGAACTGGATGTTACAATAACCAAATTTATCCAAAGTCGTCTTAAGTGAATACAAGGGTATTATAGAGTATAAGAAAAATTGTTAATATTTTTTGCTTATTAACAAATCACTTTTATTATATTATATTATATTATATTATAAGTACTATTGTGGCCACATTATTAATCACTGAATATATCATTGTGGCACTATTATTAAATAATGGAATACATTTTTTTTATTAAATAATTTGTTTTAAATTGTTAGACAATATTAAATAAATTTGCATTAAATTACAAGGTTACAAAGAAAAAAAATATTTAAAAGTATATATATATAGAGAGAGAGAGAGAGAGAAGAATTATACGAGGTAAAAAGCAAAGAGAGTTGGAAGAATATTTTCAATTCAAGGGTTTAAGAAGGAAATAATAAAAACACATTAATTAGTGGGACCCCAACATTCATTAATTATACGAAAGTTGGAATTATGGATTCCAAAAAGAATTCTACTCTTTTGTCAATATGTTTTTTTTGTGAAGGAGTTTACATGTCCATAATCATTTAAAAATCAAAATGTCATTTGCTCAAAGTGTTATAGAGATTTTTACTTAATCGAATTTCAAAGTGACATACAAATAGAGTCACGAATTAAAAATATAGAAGAAAAATGCACGGAACAAAAAGAAAAATATAAAGATCTCAAGAAGATATTTGATGGTAAATTATTAGCCAAAAATGAAGAAATTTCTCACTTACAACATCAAAATAAAAATAAAAACTATTTACTCAAATTAAGAAGTCAAAGGATACAAAACAATATGTTCAGAAGTTGGAACAAGAAAATAAAGATCTCGAAAACAAATTATCGGAAAAAGATGAATAAACTTCTCATTTAAAAATCCTTAATCAGATATTACTAGAACAAATCAGGAAGTTAAAAGAAGAAAATCTTGAGAGTCAAAACATAAAAAACAAAGTCGACAAATCATAGAATGAAGAACTTGCACGCTTAAAGAATCATAATCAAAACCTTCTTACGCAGATCAAGAAACTTAAGAATGGTAAGAAATCACTAGAAAATAAGTTAGAGCAACTTATCGAGAAGGAAGCATCTTCAGGTAAAAAAATCCAAGTTGAGGAGAAGGGAACAAATATAGATCCGATTAATACCAAGACTCAAGAAAACTCCAATCCAACTGAAGAAAAGAAATATAAGTATGTTGGAGTACAAAGTATGGAAGTTACAAGTGTACTTACTTATAGAAATGCAACTATCAACAAACCGGTGCATGAAACACCAAAAGTAAATCCCAAGAATGCTAAAGGTATGATAAAGGGAAGTCATGCTAGGAAGAAAAATTATCGACATCCTAATTATTAAAGAAAATACATTAACAAGTTAATCTATCAATTATGATCAGAAGGAAAACAATTGATCTATTGTCCAAAGAATGTTGATGCTAGTACACAGGATAACAAATTATTTTGGGAATCAAATAAGTGAAACATTCCACAAATGATCAATTTAGGATGGTCAGGTCCTTTCATAGTTCATCAATTCTACTCAACACTTACAAGGTTGTATCATCTCATATCGTCCACCATAATAGTATCAGGAACCGAGAAATATGTGAGTACAACACAAGCTAGAGAAAGACATAAATCCCTTCAATAATTATGTTTTGAGGATAAATCATTTCAAAAGGGGGAGACAATGTAATAAACTATATATATATATATATAGTTGGAAAATTGGTTGTCATTGATGTCAAACCTAGAAGAAGCCCCAAAGCAAGTTTGGAAGCTTCTAGAAGTGATGAGTGTATTTGAAGAAGTCTCTAAAGTGGTCCCCTTATGGCGTAGCTTTAAGAATGGCCCTCACAGGAAGACGCTTTTATGAAGTCTACAAGAAGACCTGGAAATATGGTTAAGTGGTTAAGAAGCCCCAGAGGTGTGTTCATGAAGCCCAAAGTTGATTGAAGAAAAAGAATATGAAGGGCATTGCAAATGCATGCAAAACATCCATCGATTGATACTCCTCCTTAAGTCATCTCCAATGGTAGGTGGCACGCCATGTGGTTCCTCACAGTTGATGATTTATTCCCTATTAAATATGAAGCCCTAAAGTATGGTCAAGAAGCTATAAGTTGGCCCTAAATTCAAGTTGAGGAGAAAAAGTTGTTGCAAACAAGAAGTTACAAGTCGACTCAAGGTCAAGTAAATAAGTTGCTTGGAAGGGTATAAATACACATTAAGAACCTATAATTTTCATTATTCAATCTTGTGATCTTTTATCACAAGCTTGGAATTGAATTTCATAGGGAAGATGAAGTGAATAAGGGGAAAATTCCAAGGGAAGATGAAGTCTTGTGATGATGTGTTCTAAGGTATGTTGTTAAAGGTCATCTTACCATTTTTGCTATAACTGTTTTTCTAGATTGATTCAGATAGTGAAACTTGGAGACTGTTGAGAAGACATATCAAGGTACCTTTGGTAATAATTTCATCTTATGGGTCATTTCACTTTTGGAGATACACCCTGTGGATGATAGGGTTTTTTACCAGTCCTGTAACTAGTCTCAAATAGGTGTTCCAGGTAAAATAGTCATAACTTCTTCTTAGAGGATCCAAATTCTGGGAGACCAATTACATTGGAAAGAGTACATTTTTTAGTATTTTTTTGTGAGTTTCATAATCATATATTAAATATTGAGTGCATGGTATGTTGTACAAGTTAAATCTCTAGAATATGCCAGAATTCAGGAAGGTCTGCCATTTTCTATATAACTCCTTTTCAGGGACGATTCAAGGAGAGAAAATTGGAGAAATTTCAAAGAATATATAAAACAATATTAGGTATAAGTTTTAGACCTTTATTCATTATAGGTACATAATTATACTTGTTGAAAGTTAGGGTTTGTGACTAATCCAAAAACTAGTCCCAAACATGTGTTCGAGAGAAATTTAATAAGTGATGTTGGGGTTTATATGTGGACCCATGTGGAACTAGGATTTTTATGTGGACCCGGTTTCTAAGTGGACCAGGTTGATGGTGTTGATATATCAGTTATGGTGGATCTAATTTTTTATGATGATGATGGATCAGTTATGATGTATCTAGTTTTGATGATGATGATGATGATGATGTATCAGTTGTAGTGGAGCTAGTTTTGATGATGGTAATGTATCAATATCAGTGATAGTAATAGTAATAGTGATAGGTTGATTCTATCATTTATATTCAAGGGAGGAAGGAAGGGGTAAGGAAAGGGAGTTGTAGCTTCCTTCAGGTTGGAGCCTGTAAACTAGAGGGTCGAAACCTCCTTCCAGTTGGAGCTGAAAAATCGAGGGAGTTGTAGATTCCTTTAGGTTGGAGTCTATAAACAGGGGGTTGGTGCTTCCTTTCAGTTGGTGTTGGAGAATTTTGGAAGTTTGTGCTTCCTGTGAATGTAATCTTCTAATATATAAGAAAATATTATGTGGTTTTCTCCCATTTGGTTTTCCACATAAAATTCTTGTGTATTGTATATATGTGGTTATATGTTTATGGTATCTCGAATGCAATCATAAGTGATAGATTTTTTATATCTTAAATGATTACATATTGTGATTAAAAGTGATAAAAAGTGCCTAATATTGATTTTATATATTAAATGATTACATATTGTGATTAAAAGTGATAAAAAGTGCCTAATATTGATTGACCCCCCCTCTCAGTATTAATGAATATTCCAACAATTGGGATCAGAGAAGGTAATTCAGAAACAATCTAACCACTGGAAGGTAGATCATGGAGTGAAATAAGAATGAAACGTCGATGTTCGATGGTCAAAACTATGCCTTATGGAGTAGAAGGATGAATTTTTTTTTTGTAGGCACAAGGATTTTATGTCTGGAAAGCAGTAGTAGATGGATCCAAGGCACCTACCACTCCCCCAATAGATAAATATGGAAAGAAACTTTCTGGAAAAAAAATTGAAGGCTCTGAATGTTATTATGAGTGGCCTGGATAGGTCAATATATTTCAAGGTTATGCATCGTAACTCTGCAAAGGATATTTGGGACAAACTTCAAAATATTTATGAAGGAGATGCCAAAGTCAAAGGGGCCAAGCTGCAAACTTATAGAGGTCAATTTGAACAATTGAAGATGAAGGAAGATGAAGATTTTGCTGCTTATTTTCCGCGATTTGATGAAATAGTGAGCGTTATTAAAGGCTTAGGAGAAGAAATTAAAGAACCAATCATTTTTCAAAATTTACTAACGTCTCTTCCAATGAGATTTGATCCTAATATTTCATCCCTAGAAGAAAGAGCGGATCTTGCTACATTGAGCATGGACGAGTTACATGGAATCCTTGCATCTTATGAAATGAGAATAGACTAGGATAATCCATCGAGGAAGAAAGCAACTTTCAAAGCATCCAAGAAGACAAAGAAGAATAATCAAAATTCAAAGTCAAACTGTAGTTGCAACGATGATTCAAATGAAGATGAAGAAATGGAAAACTTTGTAAGGAAGTTGAAGATAGGAACTAGAAAATACAAAGGTAATCTTCCTTTAAAATGTTTTAATTATGGTAAAATTGGTCATTTTGCTACTAAATGTCATTTTGCTAAGAATATATATATAGTGATGAAGAAGAATCTCCCAAGGAAGAAAAGAAATGTTACAATGAATATAATAAAAGAAACAAAAATAATTCTTTAATAAAAGTCTCTACTCAAGAGAAGACAATTCCTCATCAGATGAGGATGATAATAGTGACAATGAATCAGAAAGAGTGCTCTTTATGGCACTTGAAAATGATGAAGAATATTATGAAGAAGAAGGTGAAGTAGACCTTGAAGTAGAACTAATTAATTCCTTAAGTGAGCTAAAAAGAGAAAGGAAGAAAAACAAGTCACACAAGGAAGAATTGATCAAGCTAAAGGAGGGTTCTCAAAATCCCAACTCTGAAGAAGTCCAACAGATGATTATGAATCTAAAGGTCCAAGTAGAAGAAGCCAGAAGGATTGAAGAAATACTTAAAAACCAGTTGGAAGAAAAAGAGAAAATAAAGGAACGCTTGGAAGCAGAAACAATCTCACTAAGGAAGGAACTTCAGAAGAAAGACATGAAACAAAATAACACCTAAATATTGGATGAAATCATCAGCAATCAAAGGCCATACTATGAAAAGTATGGACTAGGATACAAACAAATGCATACTAAGAAGGGTTTGATCTACATGATGACATAAAAGGAAGCATAACAAAGGAGTTATGCATAAGTCATCAGAGGTCCCATCAAGGAGGAAGAATGCAAGTCTTCAAAGGAGAACATTCAGGAAATGGAGAGAACTGAATAAGAAGATTACAGAGGAATTGCACCACATAGAATATCCAGAATTCAGAATCAATAACTACCAATGGAAAGAACTCAAGAAGGATATTACAGAAGAGTAGAACCATTTAGAAGATCCCTCACACTCAGGTACCAAATTGTTTTTCTTGGTTTATGTTATTTATGTAAACATTTTGGGCAAAAGGCTATAAATTGTAGAGCCTATGCTAAGAACGGAAGAAATTATGAAGGATAATCTATAATTTGTCATCTCAGAAAGCCTCATGAAGCGTATAACATAAACTATAACCGTTTTGACTCATTAAATAATGAAGTAGAATGTTATAAATGCAACAATTTTGGACACATGGCCAAAGATTGCAAATTAATTGTTCCTCCAAAGGAACCGAAGAAGGATTTTAACAGTTATGAACCATCAAGGATATGGAAAAGGAAGTAGGATAAACTAAACATTGAATAATGCTCAATTTCTCTACAAGCCCAAAGTGGAAAAAGTGATTGGTACATGGACAATGGTTTTTCAAAGCATATGACAGGTGACAAGGACATGTTTGTAACTATAAAGAAAGAAAGAGATGATCAATTTCGTTTCACAATGATAACTCAGCCAAAATTATAGGAAAAGGAAAAATCAAGCTTGGAAGTAAAGATGCCATGGCAGAAAATGTCCTACTTGTCGAAAATATGAAGCATAATCTCCTAAGTGTGAGTCAAATATGTGACCAGGGACATACACTTCTATTTGAATCAAAGAAATGTGAGATAAGGAAAGAAGGATCAAACAAGTTGGTTGCGACAACAATAAGGACTCCAAACAACAAATACATATTAAATGAGATCGTAAATGAAATATGTTACTTGGGAAGGGAAAATGAAAGTTGGCTTTGGCACAAAAGAATGGGTCATATAAACTTTTACAATCTTGTCAAAATTAGCAAAAAGGAAGCAGTAATAGAAATGCATGAAATTTCAAAGCCAACCAATACTATGAGCAACCATTGTCTGCATGGAAAACAAACAAGAACTGAGTTCATAACAAAGGAATACTCTACAACTAAACCATTGGATATTGTACACATCGATCTATGCAGACTGATGAGAAAAAAGAGGTTGAATGGAGAACATTACTTCATGCTACTTATTGATTATTTTACAAGAATGACTGCAGTCTATTTTCTCAAGAAAAAGTCTGAGGCATTTGAATGTTTCAGGATATTCAAAGAGATGGTTGAAAACGAAATTGATTTGAAAATCAAGTGCTTGAGATCAGACAATGGAGGTGAGTTCACATCAAAATAATTCATGGACTTTTGTGAAGATCATGGAATAAAAAGACAATTCTCAGTATCTAGGACACCTCAACAAAATGGAGTCATTGAAAGAACGAACGAAATTGTACAGGATATGGCCAAAACCATGTTGAAATATTCCAAGTTGAGTAATATATTTTGTGTACATGTAGTACATACAACCGTTCATATCTTGAATAGAGGAATGTTTAGAAGTAACAATGACAAGACTACATATGAGATATGGAAGGGAAGACCAGTGAACATCACGCACTTTAATGTGTTTGGAAGCAAATGTTACATAAAAAGAGAAGATAATAGGATTGAAAATTTTGACTATCGAGTTGATAAAGGCATACTAGTTGGATACTCAAGAAAAAACAAGGCATACAAATTATGCTACAACCTAAGAATCAACAAAATAGTGGAAAACATCAATGTAAAGATTGATGAAACAAATGTGTTGAACAATGGAGAAGAAAACAAAAATTCAAGAGAGCAGGAAGCAGAAGAAAAACTAAAAGAATAAGAGGTAGAAGAAGCAACCAGACGTTGTAACATCCAGTTCTACTGAGCACATTTTATACTGACTTATTTTTTTAGGACACTTGCGAGCAAGTGATCCGGTTACGATACATTATGATTATGTTTTTCTTATGAGTTATGTTATGATGTCATTAAGATTATATGTAAATTTCTATATGTATATATGTATCAACATGTATTATTGATGAGTTTCCTTGAGTATGTAGGATACATGACAGGTTGATGATGTTGATGACATCAATGAACTTCCTTAGACTCTGGATTGAGTCAGGGAGTGGACTTGTATTTGGTTTGAGTATTTGATTTACACACATGTGATTTATATGATGATTTCAATATGGATGTTATATATATAGATTATTGACAGTGTTCTTGTCAGTGGATATAGGCTTGGCGACGCTTGCTAATCCGATTCACATAAGGAGTAAAGGGGTCATGCACATAAACCAAAAATTTGAGGGGGAGGTGTGACAACGTCCCTATCACAACCTACTAACACTCTCTTTGTGACCTGAATTGTAGGTTAACGATTACCTAGTTTGAGAGGTCCACGATGTCGTGAGGGCAGACTGAGACAATTATTCACGAGGAAATCTAAGGGGTGCACAATAAGGCAAAATCCTTATTCCTTAGATGCCCTTAGTCTCTCAAAAGGTTGACCAAGTGGAGTGTTGACTCCAAGGTATGACACACTTCCAAAACTAGTCAAAGACAAGTGGCACCCTCGAAGCACGAAGGTACGTCTTGAAGGGAACGTTGTATAATTAATTGTGAGTAAATAAAAAAGCTAGAAGGTCTAGAAAACAAAATAAAATACTTTGACTTGTTAGAAATGAGCATGTAAATGATTATTAAAATTATAAACAAGATATTAGAAAGAGTTTAAGCATAAGTCTATGTATAAGTCTAAATCTAAATATATAATTAAATAAATTATTAAATAAGTTAAAGGAATTGAGATATAGTCAAACTCTAGGAAAAGAGGAAATAAGAATTAAAGGCTGAGTAAATGCATATGTGTGCATGAAAATAATAAAATAGATTTTTAAATAAAAAAGAAATTAAAACATGAGAGAATAGGGTGTCCCCATAGAGTATCATCTTGAGTCAATCTCCCACTAATCATAACTAAAAGAAAACGTGTAATCCAACTCAAACTAAGAACTAGTTAGGGGACACTCAATAAATGATAAATTGGGGAACTAAGGGGCAACTAAGAGAAAAAATAGGAGCACATTGGGAAATGTGAGGCAAAATGCCTAATTAAATAAAATAAAAAGGGAATTAACATGTGCAACTTGGGGAGAGTGTGATACATGTAGTGGGTGAATAGTCCTTTAATTAAATTAATAAAAATTAATTATTTGTGCATGAGGACAAGTGTCATTGGGAAATTTTCTATAAAATAATTGAGAGAAGGGGAGAGGGGGTCTCATTTTTGTTAGTAATGTTATGCTACCAATTTTTTTCCTGAGCTATATTTACTTATGAAAGTTGGGTTCCAAAACTTGAGATGGTGTAAGCTCTTCCTTGAGAGGACAAGTTTTGGTGCTATTGTTTTTCTGGTTTTTGTGTGTGGCCCCTTTGCGGCTCGGGGGAATAAGAGTACCCCTAGCATTGATTGGGAGGTACCGATGTAGTCACTGGGATTAGCCAGCGAAGATCAAGATCGACGAAGGAATTTGAGGGAGCTCAATTACGAATCAAGTTGCTTCCTTTGGTTACGATATTTCAATTAGTTACAAAAGTTTTCAATTTGGTTGCTCAATGAGATTGTTTCAAATATTGTAGTGTTGGTTTTATGTACAAAATTTTTATAAAAATTCTAAATGGCATTAGTGTTGGATATTATGCAATGTTTATAACATTGTTATGAACAATTTTGTATAGTTACTATACAATATTATTTAGCATTTACGCTGAGTTGATAAAGAAATTAGATATTCCTGTATAAATTCTACTTAATGTATGAGTGAATGAAGCGCTCAAAGGTTTAAATGTACCCTTGTTTTTTATTCTCTCATTGATAAAAGTATGATATGATTATGAATTCTTCTCCTCATTGATATTTCAATGGAAATTATAAAAGTTTCCTCTTCATTTGATATTGCTATCAAAATTCTGAGAGTTGCTTAGTGCATTGTTTATATAAGATTGTTCCAAGATGGTTTATTCTTTTTAGTAGCTGGTATAACATTTCATGTAGCTATTATTGTTCTGACTGTAGTGACTAATATTCTGAATATTTAAATAGATGCCCAATCCTTCTACAACGACGCATCAGAGATGCTCATTTGTGTTACTTATGTTGTTTCAAAAATGCACCAGTTGTATTTTGTTGATTAGATTGAAAACTAGATTTGAGAAATAAATTCTCCATCACTGAATATCCTTAATACTTAGTCTTTGTTGAGTGCGATGCTACAACACTTCTAGGCATTCCTTGTCTTTTTGGGTCGTTAGGATCTTGGGTTTCTGGAACCTCCTCTCATAAGATTGTTGGTCCCGCTCGATCGTGTCATTATGGGTTTCCCTTGGAGCACTGATCATGGTCATATTAACCTTTGCAAGTTAAAAATAAAACTTGTTTCTATACAGTTAGAATGAATGGGAATGACCTTGACATATGCGAGAATCTCCAGAGACGTTAGCAACTCGTCGGAATTCTAAGCGTAATCCTTTTCCTAAGTGCACATACTCCATCAATTTTTACTCTTTGTTTCTTGTATATTGACATATCCCTAGTGGCTCTGGCGTAGAGTGATAGTTGAGCTAGCTAGTATAACCAATACTTCTTGATTTGTCTGATTGGAATTTGATCGGATTTCCTTTGACAAGTGACACCGGCATAGGTGAAACCTTTGCTCGTAGTGATGTTGAAAGATGAGGATAGTTGTTACAGGATCAATTAAGGTAACTACTAGTTAAGCCGAAAGGCGTATACCTATTGACAATGGGTAGATTTAATAGGGGTTTAGTGCTTAATAAGTTTTTTATGGACAGGATTAAATATGGCTGGAATATTCTTAGTAATCACACAAAATAAATGGCTGTAATTTTAATCATTAACTTCCTAACTATTATAAAGACATCCGTTTATGTGTTTAATTTTTTACATTTACCTAATCATATTTAAAAATTACTTTGATAGCTAACTGATTGCCACGTAAGATTAAAATATTAACACCAGATAAATGAAGCTCAACCATTTATTTGTTAATCAATAATAAAATTCAATATATTCTTTTAAAAATTATTTTCATCTTATTGTGATCGAAATTTGAATATTATCTTAATTACCTAATTAAGTTAAAATTTAATCGTTGTAATGATAACATCTACCAATTTTTCCTCTTATTAGTTGTAGGGAGATTTTATCCACTAACTCCTTGCTTTGATATAGAAGCGATGGATTATTGTCTTGTTAATCGAAGATTATTAAGTTTAGATCCACGGCTTCTGCATAATAGGGGTTAATAATATACAGAACTGATATCGAAACTACTTAGGAGGCTAGTGAAGATTTTGTTTTTAACGTTTGGTAATTTAAGTCGTTGAACCCGCCAACCCTTATAGTTGGTATGATTGATAACTATTACTTGTATTGAGAAATTATAGTATAGTCTTTATATATTACTAACAGGAGTTCATTCTTCGTTTCAAGGTTGAACTCTAGACTTAGAATAAATCTATTTTTTTTTAGTTAAATAGAGGTAAATATTTTACTTAGATGAGGCATCTTACTATTGCAAGACATATCCTCAATAAGTTTTACTAAGTCGATATCCTTAGTAATATATGCTTGATAATTTGACCATCTACTAAAAAAATTGTCGTAAGTATTTTAAATTGATTTTATTTCTAATAGTTTTAATGTAACTCATCAACTTATAATACAATAATTCTAATAGTTAGAATGAGAGATGACTTAAATCTGAAGTAATTGATAATAATATGATGTTGATAAAGAATGGATAACTTAGAAGTTAAAAGTAGATTTCTTCCTAAGGTTATTATTGAATTTATGTTAAGGAATTATATTATGATCAACATTTAATTTTTAAACTCGTTGTAACCATAAGGAGAAGTAAGAGATAAGTAAGAAAACAAGATAGCATTGTTAATGTGTAAGTATTAATCAGTAGAATCACAATTATGATTTGTTATACTATCTAGGGCACAAGGGTGATTACTAGTTAGAAATTTGAGGAACCTTGTATATTTATGATTACACTGGAATTGCTAAACTAGTTGTTATTAATCTTAAGGTTCAACCTAATTGAGTAAGTTTATCATAGAATAAACTTATTGAGTATTTCTCCATTGATTAATGTTCTAATTGTTTTTGGATTGTATATATTCATCAAAATAAGTAGTAAATGACACAAAGAAATAAACAAAAAAAATTAAATACACATTGTTGTAATTTAAAGGTGTTACAGAAGCAGAACAAGAAGAAAACGACCAACAATATCTTCATATACCTTCTAAGACACCTAACTACTAGGTTCAGAAGAATCATCCACTAGAACAAATTATTGGAGATAAAAATGCAGGAAAAGAAATGAGAGGAAGCAAATGGGTGCGTACACCAGAACAAAGATGTCTACTAGAACTACTATCCACAGTTAAACCAAACCGTTTTGAGGAAGCCAACAATGATGAACATTGGATCAAGGCCATGGAAGAAGAACTAAATAAAAAAGAGAATAATGAGACATGGGAACGGGTTCCAAGACCTAAGGACAAAAATGTGATTGGTACAAAATGGGTGTTCAAAAACAAACTAAACAAAGATAGACATGTAACCAGAAACAAGGCGAGGCTAGTATGAAAAGGATATGCTCAAGTTTAAGGAGTATATTTTGAAGATACTTTTTCTCTTGTTCTTAGAATGGAAGAAATTAGAATGATCTTGGCCTATGCATGTTCCAAAAGAATCAGAGTATATCATATGGATGTAAAATCAACATTTCTAACTGGAGAATTAGAAGAAGAAGTCTACATTAAACAACCATAAGTGTTTCTAATGTCAGAAAGAGAATATTATGTATGCAGATTAAATAAATCTCTGTATGGACTCAAGCAAGCCTCTAGACCTTGGTATTTAAGATTGGACAAGTACTTACAACAACAAGGATTCATAAAGGGCAATGCAGATAAAAATCTCTACATAAAAGTGGATCGGAACAACATGCTTATCATTGAAATATATGTGGATGACGTCATCTTTGGAAGTGATGATGACAGGTTGAGTAAGAATTTTTCCAAAGGCATGCATAATGAGTTTCAAATGTCCCTACTTGGTGAGTTGAATTTCTTTTTGGGACTCCATATATATCACCTATATGAAGGTATTTTCATTTCCCAAACCAAGTACATCAAAGAAATGTTGGAGAAGTTCGGAATGGAAGATTGCAAACCCGTAAGTACTCATATGGTGATTAGTTACAAGTTGAGCATAGACGATGAATCTAAGGAAGAAAATCAGAGACTCTATAGATCGATGATTGGTAGCCTACTCTATGTGACAACCTCAATATTGGATGCGATGCAAGTAGTTGGACAGGTTGCAAGATTTCAAGCAACATCGAAGGAATCTCGTGTTATGGTAGTAAAGAGGATCTTAAGATATCTCAAAGGAACAATAGAGTTTGGATTGTGGTATCCAAAAGGGAATGAGCTAACTATGGTTTCCTACACAGATGTATATTGGGCAAAAATCATTGATGATAGAAGAAGTATTAGTGGAACAACCTTCTACTTGGGCGATTGTCTAGTATCCTGGTTAATTAAGAAGAAATCCTCAGTATCCTTATCTACGACAGACGCATAATATATTGCAAAAACATCATGTTGTACTCAAGTTCTCTGGATGAAGCAAACCCTGGAAGATATACAATTAAAATATGATGAGCCTATTTCAATACTCTGTGACAGTACCATTGCTATAAGTATTTTCAAGAATCCATTAATGCATTCCAAGACCAAACATATTTTGATTAAGTTTCACTTTCTACGGGAACAAGTCATAGAAAAGAATATCGATTTGGAGTACATTGGTACAAAATAACAAATTGCATATATCTTCACTAAACCTCTCCCAAGTGAGACATTTGATTATCTTCGACAGAAACTTGGAGTAATTTCTTCTCCATTATGATCTACACGACATTTTGCAAAGAAGACAGGGGGAGAGAAACAATCATGGGAGTTACCCTTCGCCATTGATGTCAAAGGGGGAGAGAAAGATCATAAGCATTAAGATAGGGGGAGTGAAGCATGAAGACAAGGGGAGAAATTGTCACAGGGGGCGTATGAGTGTTGTCATCAATGCCAAAGGGGGAGATTGTTGGAAAATTGGTTGTCATTGATGTCAACGCTAGAAGAATCCCCGAAGCAATTTTGGAAGCTTCTAGAAGTGATGGATGTATTTGAAGAAGTCTCCGAAGTGATCCCCTTATGGCATATATTTAAGCATGTCCCTCACGGGAAGACACTTTGAATAAGTCTACAAGAATCCCAAGAAATATGGTTAAATGGTTAAGTGGTTAAGAATCCCCAAAGGTGTGGTCATGAAGCCCGAAGTTGATTAAAGAAAATGATTATGAAGGATATTGAAAATGCATGCAAAACATCCATTGATTGACAGTCCTCGTCAAACCATCTCCAATGATAGGTGGCATGCGAGGTGGTTCCTAACAGTTGAGGAGTTATGTCCTATTAAAGATGAAGCCCCAAAGTATGGTCAAGAAGCCCTAAATCTAAGGTCAAGAAGTTATAAGTTGGCCCTAAAGTCAAGTAGAGGAGAAAAAGTTGTTGCAAACAAGAAGTTACAAGTCGACTCAAGGTCAAGTAAAGAAGGTGCTTGGAAGGGTATAAATACACATTAAGAACCTATCATCTTCATTATTCAATCTTGTGAGATCTTAAGAAAAGTTTGGCAGTGAATTTTGGAGGGAAGATGAAGTGAAGAAGGGGGAAATTCCATTGGAAGATGAATTTTTGTCATGATGCGTTCTAAGGTATGTTTTTAAAGGTCATCTTACCATTTTCGCTATTAATGTTTTTATAGAAAAATTCAGATAGTGAAACTTGGAGGCTATTGAGAAGACATATCAAGGTACCTGTTGTACGAATTTTAGCTTCTGGGTCATTTCACTTTTGGAGATACACTCTGTGGAAGATAGGGTTTTGACTAGTCTTGTAACTAGTCTCAAACAAGTGTTCTAGGTAAAACTATCATAAATTATTTATAGAGGATCCAACTTTTGTTAGACCAATTGCATTGAAAACAATATAGTATGTAGTATTTTTTGTATGATTTTCAAAATCATATATCAAATATTGAGCACGTAGAATTTTGTACAAGTCCGCTCTCTATAATATGCCAAAATTCAGGAAGGTCTGCCATTTTCTCTATAACTCCTTTTTAGGGATGATTCAAGGAGAAAAACTTGGAGAATTTTAGACAAGATATCAAAGAATATTGGGTACAAGTTTCAGACCTTTATTCATTACAGGTACAAAGTTATACTTGTTGAAAGTTAGAGTTTGTGACTAATCCAAAAACTAGTCCCAAACAGGTGTTCGAGATAAATTTAAGAAGTGATGTTGGGATTTATATGTGGACCCATGTGGACCAAGTATCTTTATGTGGACCCAGGTTAATGATGTTGATATATCAATTATCGTGGATCTATTTTTTGATGATGATGATGTATCAGTTATGATGTATCAAATTTTGATGATATTGATGATGTATTAGTTGTAGTGGAGCTAGTTTTGATGATGGTGATGTATCAATATTAGTGAAAGTAATAATGACATGTTGAATCTATCATTTATATTCAAGGGAGGAAGGAAGGGGCAATGAAAGGGAGTTGTAGCTTCCTTCAGGTTGGAGCCTGTAAACTAGGGGGTCAAAGCCTCCTTCCAGTTGGAGCTGGAAAATCTAGGGAGTTGTATCTTCCTTCAGGTTGGAGCCTGTAAACAAGGGGTTGTTGCCTCCTTCCAGTTGGTGCTAGAGAATTTTGGAAGTCGGTGCTTCCTATGAATGTAATATTCTGATATATAAGAAAGCATTTTTTGGTTTTCTCCCATTTGGGTTTCCACATAAAATTCTTGTGTACTGTGTATCTGTGGTTATATGTTTATGGTATCTTGAATGCAATCATAAGTGATAAATTGTTGATATCTTAAATGCTTATATATTGTGATTAAAAGTGGTAAAAAGTGCTTAAAACATATTCACCCCCCCTCTTAGTATTAATGAATATTCCAACACACACACACACACACACACACACACACACAGATGTATATATATAAGGAATATTCAATAATTATTAATTATTAATGAAGAGACACCTCATAATGAAGGATCACATTTCTTCACAAAAGGGCACCGTTGAGTGGGTATATATACGGGCCCCCATTCTCAATTGTAATGATCTATATATCATTACTCATACATTTATATATATTGTTTTCCACATGGATTTCTAAATTGTATTCCAGATATTTTGGATACTTAATTGGTGAGCCACATTTGGTTATCACAGTAAGCATGCATATCATATACATTTCTAATCATTAAGTATTTCATCGATATGAATTCTAATCTGTCAAGGTACTCTTACATTGATACTACTAATAATTATATCGGGACTTGTATTATGAAGAATTTCATAAAAGAAGTATGGATTGTTGTTGACGGGAATGCAGGAAAGAAAGGAGAGCATTTCTCTTTGTGGATAGGGTTTACCATAGTCATTTCTTAACTCACTCTACTGAATATTCAAACCTATCCATCATTCAACTCTCAATATTGAAGACATGTTCACTCTACTGAATATGCTTAGTTTAGTGTTAACATTGAATCTGCCATTTATGAGTGTCACATTTCAATTCAGTCCACCATTAGGATTGATTGGATAGAACCATCACCTCCTCAAAGATACAACATGCTCAACATTTCTCATTCCATCATATATGAGGGGGAAACTCCTGCTTCTCTCCTCAGATCTCCAAAATCTGTAAGAGAAAATTGTTAAAGGAAAAGTAAATTTGTCAAGAGAGTAGAAGAAATTCCACTAAACCTAAGGGGTCATGTATTTTGAATTGGCCCTATACACTACAAGGAGAACAACTTGTAGCGGAGGTTTTTACAAAATCTCCCTGAAAAATTTATCCCTTCTCTATTTATAGTGGAGGTTTTTATCAAAAGCGGGCAGCCGAAGGTTTTTACATTGGTGCACCTAAATTGGACAAATGCATCGGTGCACTCACAAACATAACACCCTGGTGTTGAACTAATAAGGCACATCGATAACCGTTATTAATATTAAATGCTAAATATCATTTTTTTATTTAAAAACAAATAAAATGCATATCGGTGCTCCGTGCTAAATTAAGAGAACCAGTGTGCATATGAAGGACGCACCAGATTAGGTTAGAATAGTTGGCTATTCAATAAAAAAAAAAAATTAAAAAAACCAAAAAACATGTTATGGTGTGATGAAAAAATCTAACCACCTCAATGTGTATACAATAGTGGTGCACCAAACAACAATAGTAGTGCGCTTAATAGTACTACAACCTCTATTTTTTTAAACATATAACCAAAAATCTAACCAATGTGTTACTCGTACTACCACACACCGGTGCATCTTATTGTATGGAACACAACGATAAGGTAAAATAAGTAAAGCGTATTGGTGCATTCCGGTACTACATAATGCATCAGTGCATCTTATTGTTGGGTGAACTATGATAAGGTAAAATAAAATAAAAATTACCAAACCATATTTCATTATCACATTTCCTTATGTGCTTCCAACCAATCACACAAGAACTGGTGCTCACACTCCTATAGCTACCCCATTTGCAGTGCTCTATAGTGTTTCTTCCTCGGTTTGATACCTTCCTCGATAGATTCCATACATTTTTGAATTTTGGAAAAAAAAAAAAAAAAACATTTTCTATTTTTCTCTATAGGGAAATTGTGCCTCCTTGGGATAGAAGAAACTAGGTTAATTGTTTGTTACCTCCTTGTTTTAGATTTTATCAGATTAAATTTAAAATTGGACCTAAATTTGGCCTTTTTTACATTAAAAAAAAATTATGCACAGTGTGCTTCATGGGTTTAGCTCACCCTGGACTCAATGGTGCATCTTGTGAATTTACAAGAAGCACTGCTAACGATGTGTTTAAAACTACATAGCGCACCGCTAAAAACTAAGCATCACACACAAGAGTGGAAAGTGTGCATTACTAATGCCTATCATCTTAGAAGACTCACCGTCTTTGCAATAAACTCACTAGTGCATTCTAGAGAATCAACTACATCGGTGCACCTCATCGCACCAAATCACATAATAAAAAAATTAGACTAGGGTGTGTCTGGTGAGACACCCCCTCATCGGTGCATTATAAAAAAACAATGTATTGCTAAACAAGATGAACTTGTGCTCTCATTGACATGGAGCACTAACATGTCCAATGTGCATTAATGGTGTGAACTATCTTAGAAGAGGCACCGACTTTGCAATGAACACTCCAAGGCGTTATAGAGAATAAATTGCACCAGTGCACCTCAACACACAACATTGTGCTTCATATTTAAAAATTAGCATATTGGTGTGTATGATGGGACGCCTCGTGACTAGTACATTATAAAACACAATGCACCGCTAAAAATACACAACAATGCTCCAAACAACATGAAGCATTGAACTTACCTATGTACATTAATGATGTGTATCATTGTAAACAAGGCATTGCAAACCTATGTGTTATAGGGAATAACCCACATCAGTGCACCACACATTAAAAAATTGGCATAGTTGTGCATTTCATGACTAAAGTAGCACCAATGAGCCAAATAACATGGAGCACCATGAAAATTGTGGTGCTTTTTTTTTGATAGAGTGCATCAGCCACAATGCGTATTGTTCGACAACACAGGTATTCCAACAGAGGACGAGAACCTTCAATAACCACTCACGCAACCAGATTAAAGATCAACACACCGATGTTTTTACATGATAAAACCCCTGTGGGGAAACATCCACGTCCCCAGCCAACGTGGCCACGTGGAGCAATTTATGAAGGAAAAATAATATACTACAGAGATATTACAAGAGAGTTTCTCACAATCGATCATCGACAAATGACCCTCCATGAGATCATGGACCAATAATGTGTTAAGCCATGGATCAATGTAGTCATTAAGATCGAGAATAACATGAGTCATCGGATCACTCTATGTAGGGAACATAATGTGATCGTCAGATTACCTAACTACAAAGGCATACTAATGCATACTAAAGAAACACACTTTTACCTAACGACACATTAGGCCAAGTTGATCTTAACTAACTCCTAAGTGTCTAAATATCCTAACATCCTCCCTTAAGAACAACTTGGGATACGATTGAAGGAGTTACAAAGGTGACACAATAGGAGGAGGAGGGAGGCATTAGAGCCTATCCCCCCTTAATAACAACTTTTTGAACTCCTAACATAGATAGAAGTTTGGAAAACTTTGCTTCTGTAAGAGACTTTGTGAATATGTAAACAACTTTATCTTTTGTAGGAAAAAATAGAACTTCAATAACTCGATCATGAATGAGATTTATGATGAAGTGCATGTGTAGCTCGATGTGTTTGTTGCGCTGATGTTGAAATGGATATTTAGCGAGCTTGATGACACTCTAATTAACACACCAGAGGGTTTTCAGATGCTATTGTTGGAATCCAAACTCTGAAAGGATCTGTCAAAGCCACAAGGCTTCCTGACTTGCATTAATCTCTACTTGGTACTCTAGTTCTACTGAAGAAAGAGAGATAACATGTTGTTTCTTATATGCCCATGTGACAGGTCCAAAACCAAGGATGAAAACATAACCTTCAATAGACTTTCGATCATCAGGGTTGTCAGCCCAATCTGAATCAGTGAAACCAACCAATAAAGGAGTCGTCCTTGAACTATAATGTGTCACGAACTGAACTGTACCCCGGACATACCGAAGTATTATTTTAGTTGATTTCCAATGGATTTCATGCGATGTTTACATATACCGAGAAAAAAGACCAACAACAAAGGAAATATCATAATGGGTATGAGTCAAATATAAGAGGCTACCAACTAACTAACAATACAAAGATGCATCAACTTTTGGAGAAGTATAAGTGGAAACAAGTTTGATTCCAAACTAGAAGGGAAAAGGGGTTGGTTTAGAATCTTCCATGTGAAAGCGATGAAGAAGGTCACATGCATACTTAGACTGGGAAATAAAAATTCGTTCCTTGGTTTGTAATACTTGGAGGCCAAGGAAATAGTGAAAATAGCCTAAGTTGGTCATTTCAAATTTCTTCTTAAGGTTGGCTTTCACATAGTTTAAAATTTTAGGGTCACTACCAGTGAGGATAATATCATCAACATAAAAAACAAGGATTATGAGATGACTTCTTACTTTCTTAGTATAGACATTAGGTTCAGAATGACATCTAGAAAAGTCGGTATATAAAAGAAAGCTATCCATTTTGGCATACCATCTCAAGGATCTTTCTTAAGGCTATAAAGAGATTTCTTAAGGCAGAAAACAAGGCTGGAGTCATTCTGGACATAGACATGAGGTTGTTCCATGTATATTTCTTCTTGCAAATCCCCATGCAAGAAGACAGATTTAACATCCATATGATGGACCTCCCATTTATGTGAAACAACAAGGGCAAGAACAAGGCGGATGGAATTCATTTTGGCTACCGGAAAAAAAAATTCATTATAGTCAATTCCTTCAACTTGAGAGAATCCTTTGGAAAATAACTAGGCCTTGTGTCTTTCAACACTTCCATCTTATGCATACTTATTTATATACACCCATTTACATCTAACAAGTTTTCTTCCTTTTGGAAGAGGTACAAGATCCCAAGTATCGTTTTCCATTAAAGAATGATACTCTTCATTCATTGTTGTATCCCAATCTAGATGACCTGAAGCTTCTGCAAATGTCTCTAGATCACAAGTCTATGAAATTTGAGCCAAAAGAGAGTAGGCTCGCTGGAACTATGAACGTGTCTGATGTTGATATCAAGGATCACCGACAAGATCACCAGTTGCTTCTCATGTTGAAAGGACCCATCTAGGAAGCGATGGTGTTGGGGTAGGTTCATGTTCAATAGACTAATATGGATTAAGGTGAGGAGGTGGAGGTGGATTTTCATCCTCACTATCACCATTTAAAGAAGAAGAAACCAAAATCAGAATAGAAGATGCCACAAACATCGAATATAGATCGTAGGCCGAAGAAGCAAAAAATGTTGAATTAGGCTCACAGGCCAAGAGATTTTCATCAAATTTAACATCTCTTCTAATAATAATTTCATTATTATGAGTTTGAAGAAGTTTGTAACCTTTGACATATTCAAAATATCTAACAAATATACACTTCTCACTTTTAGGTTGTAAATCTTTCCTTTTCTTATTAGGGATGTGAGCCCATGCTACACTACCAAATACACACAAGTGGCTTACAATTGGCTTAATTTTATTCCATGCTTCTTCTGGCGTTATATTTTTTAGATCCTTTGTGGGAGTGTGATTTACTATGTAATTTGCACAATTAATGGCTTCCGCCAAATAATTAAGACTTAATCCCTTAGATTGGATCATACAATTAGCCATTTCTTTTAATGTGTGATTCTTTCTCTCAACAACACCATTTTGTTGTGGTGTATATGGAACAATGTGTCGCATTTGGATGCCTTGTGTAGTGTAGTAACTTGTAAAATTGTTGTTCACATATTCGCCTACATTATTTGTTCTTAACCTTTGAAGTTGATGACCGGATTATTTTTCTACAAGGGCCTCGTAGGCCAAACACTTGTCAAACACTTCGCTCTTAAGTTTTAAGAAATAAACCCAAGTGTGTCTAGAAAATTCATCAATGAAAGTTAAGAAATACTTGCACCCAGAAAAATAAGGAGAAGAAAGTGGACCACACCAGTCACTGTGAAGAAGCTGCAAAGGGGTCGAGGCATGTCAAGAGGCACGTTTGTCAAAATTGTCCCAACGATGTTTGTCGAGAACACTACTAGTACAAACACCATATCTACAAGAAACAAGAGGAAGTTCGATCACGATTTGTTGATTACATAGTTGTTGCTATGAACAATAGTTTAGATGACCAAACCACTCATGCCAAATTTTTCTCAAGTCATCACTATGAGCAAAAAAAACTGATGGAAAAGACGATGACCCAAAGTTGTCAAACTTGTACAACTTGGTAATATCATTAGCAATTCCAGTTGCAATAACATGTTTAGGATATTTTAGATCCTTGATTAAAACTTAGTGAGGTGAAAACTCTATAGTATTACCTTCACATGAATGAGTGATTTGATACACTGATATAAGATTGCAGGAAATATTTAGAACACATAATACATCATTGAAATGACCATTATCTACCTGAACTATTCCAGACCCCACAACACTAAGAGATATATCATCACCAAAAAATATTTTCTTGGTGTTACATTCATTAAGAGTAGAAAACCTAGATTAAATATCCTTAGACATATGATAAGATGCTCCAGAATCAATAAGCCACTCATAATAAGAAGATGTAGAAGTTGCATTGAAGGAGAAACTAGAAGCAAAAATCGCATATCCATGAGAAGAAGAGTTAGAAGAAGAAGAATCAATATTGATGTTGTGCTTCTTCATCATTTCTTCCCAATCTTCCATCTTCTTAAAACATTTGAACTCCACATGACCATCTTTCCCACAAAAGTTACAATGTTCGTCAGTCTTCTTATTTTTAGATTTTTCTCCTTTGTCACCATTAGGAGAAGAAACTGGTAAAGATGGTTTGGGACCATTTTTTCCTTGTTAAGGCGAGGATGTTTCTTCTTGGGATTCTTGGATTTATCTTTTTGTTGGGCCACTAAGGATTTGTTGTTTTACATGTAGTGTTGATCAGTCCAAGTTGCTCAATATTATCTTGCTCTCGAATTAGAGCATCACAAAATGACCCAAGAGAGGGTTCTTTATAAGCACTCGCTAGATCTTATCTAATGGCATAAAAGGTTGATACAAAAACATAATATGCACTACCAAGCTTAGAGAGAATAACATATATGAATCGATCTTCCTTCAGATCTAGTTGGCAATCTATACACAAAAGTCTAAGTGTTTTGAACTTAGATAAGTAATATTCTATGCAAGGAATATCATTTGGACTTAAATTCATTAACTAATTTTCCAACTGGTTAGCTCGAATAATATTGTGTTACCAAACACAACTTCAAGCTTTTCTGAAGCTTTATCTGGGCCCTCAATTCCTTGATGGTGAAACCTTAAATTAGGAGATATGGACATGCCGATTATTCCACATGCTTCATCATTCCTATTGACCCATTTGACATACTTTTCATCATCAATGGGTTCTTGTTATTTTCCCAAGGTAATCTAGTACAATCCTTTACTTCTTAATACATCCTCTAGATGGGATCATGGATGATTTTAGGGGCTAAAATTCGCTCATGGGCTAATTTTCCATGGTTTTTTCAAAGACGAGATTTGCTATTTTAAAAATGATTCGCCCAAATTCTATAGGATAAAATTATTTTACCTTAAAAATCGCCAAAAATTTATAAAAACTATATAAAATCCTTAGAAATTTGAATATTTTTACAAAAATATCGCCAAACATTTATAGTTGGCATATGAAGGATTAGTAAGATTCGCCAAGGCCTCTACATTTTAAAATATATTTCCATCCTTAAAATCATCCCTAGATGGGATTTCTATGAGAAGTAGTTGGTAATGGTAAGCAAAATATCACTAGGAAAATCCATATTAAATATGAAAATAATATGGATTTAAAATATGAAATTGATGTTCTGGATGAAATTCTCTCGGAAAAATAGGTTGTTTAAAAAAAACGGTATTGAAAACGGACTTCGGATGTGAAAGTTACACCCTTTTGAAAAAAGGCATAAATGGTAACCAATGAGTCACGTGGAAAGTAGAAGTTTGTCCATGTGATAATAAACCTCCTTCTAATAACCTCAGTTTTACAAATAAGTTGGTTATTAAGTGACCCACTTTTATAGAATAAGTGGGGATCACTTTTACAATGAAGTTATTTTATAAACGAAAGTTGCATGCAAATGCATTCAATGTTCTATTTTCTTAGTTTTGCACTATTGATAATGATACGTAAGATTTTGAAAATTTTGAAATCTTCATGTATAGTGGGCCAATAATATTTATATATATAATTGTGATGAAAAGTGTAACATACCCAACTCCCTCGTTGGGCCACGTTACTACTAAAATCAACTATCATACCGATTCAATTACAAAAATATACATATCATGACATACATGCTCATGCAACTATCACGAATAATTTAAAAAGATGAATGCAAATGATTACACATGCACAATAACATGCATATGTATAAAATACAGAGTACATGCAACATCCACATCATTAGACAGTAAATAACATAGTGATCAAAACACTTATATTTTAAAAATGTTTTACAAAACCAGTTATAGATGAAGGACGTTCCTCCCAACTGTAGGCTTTGTTGCACCAATTATTTCTACAACAAGCCACCCTTTAGCTAGGGCTATGATTCCACAAGGACGATAATGCTCCTACAGGTGTCTACAATCCACTATAATAGCTCAAATCTCACTAAAAACACAGTGACACGACTCCTATAACAATTCCAACCACCCAAATCTCTTCCCCATCAATTCACACAACCCAAAGGATGAGATTTCCTTCCTTGCACTACAATCCATCAAAAAAATCCATCCCCTCCAAGGCTTCATCACAGACCGACCAAGAATCTCTCTATTGGGGGATCCAAGAAATCCAATTGCAATAAGAGTGTTCACACAACATTTACAAATCCTCTTGGGTAATTTTCCTCAACATGAATCACTCACAAGCATACCAACCTCATTTTGAACACAATTACTAACTTTAGCAAGATTTTTTCAATACCCACTTGGCTAGCCACTCTTTCCCAACACTTAGCTATGTTTTCCTCCCTTTTGCTAAGTGTAAAAATTGCTCTTATTCCTACTCAAAAAATCCTCCTCTCCCATGCTTGCTTGACTCTTACACTTCCTCCAAGGATGATTACACTCAACCCATGCTATCATAACTGAGTGGGTTGACTTCCTCCCCCAACTTCTTACATGAATTCAATGATTGAGTGTTTAATAAGTCAAAGGGATAAATGGATAAATGACAAACTGATTAATAAAGATGGATTAAGACTCAAGGCATATTGAAAACCCTCAAAACCCCTAATTAAACCCCCTCTCTTGTGGAATCATAGCCCCCCATTCCTCTAGTCCTTACCCATCTACAACTGATGATGTATTTCATTTATTATTTTCAATGTACAATGTTTACATATTATATCACTTGCCCCATGGCCATTCACAATACTTATAAATATACAATGCTACATTAGGGATCAAAACTAGGGTGTTGCAAAAAGTTTGAATGTTGGGAAGTGGTATATTTTTTTACCACAGTGGGAAAAACTATCATAACTTAGTTGTCAACTAGCATAGGGGACAACCATCACTCGTTGCTATCTGTGAATGCAGGTTGACTCATCACCCTCATTAAAGGAAAACCACTCCACCTGGAATAACCCACTGATGTCCCATAAGGGAGCAAACTTTCACTCTTGCTAGATGCCTTTGGGTCTCGGGCCATTAACCTATTTCCTTACGTTTGAGGAAGATGATCTCTTAGCCAAGTAGAAGCAGTTTTAGGTCACACTCCAGGACCTAAAGTGGTATATACATCCTGGAGTGTGACCATTATGGTCGAAAAAAAATGAAAACCACGCGGAAATTAATAAAAATATATAAGCGTTCTCTGCAAATTTATAAAAATATGTAAAATAAATTTCATATATTCTCAATGTAAAAAAAAGGGATTGAGATTAAATATTAAATCCTATTTTTAAAAAAATTATATATTTTCAATGTAAACATATGAACAAAAATTAAATATATATTTTCAATGCGAAAATGTGGATAGTTTTATTTATGTATTTTCAATGTAAAAATATGGATAAAGACTAAAATAGTCGCTTTTGGGTAAGAGGTTAAACTAGTACTATCTGTCTCATACATGAGATTAAGTCTAGTTGTTGTTTGAAAACATATGATCCCATTGTTGTAACTTTAGCGATGATAATATGGGACACTAAATTCTTGTTAGGAGGTGAAGTCAATATCTATATCTCTAATATGTTTCAACATAGTGGTTTCTAGAACCTTCCTATGTACCATGGATTTCTAGAGTGGTTCCTAGAACCTTCCTATGTACCACGATTTTCTAGTGTGGTTTTTGGAACCTTTCTATGTACCACAATTTTATGGAACCTTCCTATGTGTTTTTTGGTATCTTCCTATGAGAGGAAAATGACCCCTTGCATTTTTGTGGGAAACAAATTGTAAGAATATTTACCAAGTAATAATAAAATTTGAAGCTACCATTGCCTCGTGGTTTTACCTGTGCACAACACGGTTTCCACGTAAATCTCGTGTACTATTTTTATTGTTTTTGTTTTGTTTGCTAGTTTTCCCATGACTTATGAGACTAGTCGTGGTCCAACAGACCATGACCCAATGATATCTAAGCTGTCAAAATCATATATGGGCCACACATCCAACCCTTAACATGATTGGATTTTAGGTGTCTCCTCCTAGCTACCTGAATTTTGAACCTGGGTCACATTACATAACGAGGCCCATCGAAACTAATTGAGCTAGCGGGATTTGACATGTACTATTGTTATTGTTTTTTTTTTGATAGAAACGAGTAATGAGGCTTTTATTAAAAACTGCGGAAAACCGCTAATGCTGTTACATAGGAGTAGGACTGCAACTATACTAACTAGAGATTACTTCTATTCATATCAGCTATTACATGACACTTAGAAGCCAAGACTGGCTGAAACACGACTACTTAGATGCCCTTTCTGACTGTTACTAAATGTTTACAGAGAACTCTTGCTTGGGAAAGTGCTTCTGAACTACTCCTTTCCTTTCCCCTTAGACTGCGCTTTTTCTTCTGTCCATTCCTTGTTAAGTTGTTCCATCTGGTGCTCTAGATTTCGCATCCTTTCTTCATGGTCTTGCTTTGGCTTGCCCAGTTCCTTCCTAAGCTTCCAAATCTCCTCACTCAAGCCGGATCTAGTGTAGATGATGTCGTTTTCTAAGGCCTCCATCCGTCTCCCAGCCTCACTGTCCAAGTTCTGCAAGAATTCGTCCAGATTGGCCATGAGCCCCCGCAATTTTTCCAGCTCCTCTTCCAGCGCTATGAGTCTTGCCTCCGTCGTTGGCTTTGGGCCCGAACTCAATGCCATCGCGTGCTTCCGCTAACCTTCGCCTGCTGTCCAAAATGTTTCCCTGGCTCGACCCTCTTACGCGCTGCTCTTCTTCCTTTGCTCTTACCCTTCCTGCTTTCCTGAGTTTATAACCCTGCTCTGTCCTTTCCTTGTTAGATTCTCTACGTGGAAGGATGGCTTTGGGATATGGAAGTGTCGATTTCATGATGGAAATCCTTTCCGTTCTGGAGATCGCTCTGAATTTCCAAGATACCACTGTCCTTTTGTCTACTCCTGCGTCTTTTCCAAACAACCACTTGTGAAATCTACTTGATTTGATGTGATTACGAGATACTCCAATCAACTGTGGCTCTGTTGAGAATCATAATACTTTTCCCCAAACGGGTTCCCGTATTGGCCTCCTCATCCGCCTGGGTGTTATTTCCCCTTAGGACGTGAAACTATTGAATTGACTAGAACCGATGCCTAAGGATCCTTATTTTATCAATGACGTGCTTGAGATGCCCGTCCGATATCCTGGTGTTCTGAATTAAAGTTTGAATTAGCAGCCTTAAATCTCCAATCACAGTTAAATTTCGAATATCTAAGGAGAGGGCTTGGGTGAGCCCTTGCCAGAGGGCAAGGGCTTCAGCTTTGTTATTGGGTTCTATACCTAGGCCCCAGGCATACCTGAGAACAATGTTCCCGGTGGGGTCCCTTATTACTCCTCCTCCCCCTGCCTTCCCTGGATTACCCTTATATGTTCCATCGAAAGAAAGTATGTTGGTGTTTAGGGAGCTTTTCCATTCCTCTAGTGCACTCTTGTCCAGTCTAATTTCCCAGCTGCAAGGCGAGATGATTGAAGGGCCTCCTAGTAATGCATTCTAAAACCCAAGATGGCGCATCCACTCTTCTTCTTCAGTTCCCAAGGCCTTCGAGTTGGGGATCTTTTGAAGTGGGTCGCACTCTCACTGAAAAGACTTTTAATTTTAACTGCTACCTGTGTTGGAGTTATTTTCTCTTCTCTGAAGATCCGGTGGTTCCTTTCCAACCATAGCTTCCAGAGGATAAACTTCGGCAAAGCTTTCCATGTCACTATGAGATGACCTTGGTTTGTTGTCCTGAAGGGGCACAGGGCTTGCCAACTTGAAAACAGAAGCTGGAAATCCTGTGGAATGGGAGGGGTCAATGCACCTAAACCAAGAGTTAGATTCCAAACCTCGCTGGCAAAGGGGCAGCTTAACAGAAGATGAATTGTTGTCTCCTCGGCCTGACAGCAAAGTGGACATCTTGTTGGCCCTGCCCATCCTTTTCTTCGGAGATTTTCTCCAGAGAGAACTCCTTTTTGGGCTATTGTCCAAACAAACAAATCAACTTTTGGGAGGGTTTTAACTGCCCATATTACCTTCCAGACTGCCGAGTCTTATGAAGCTTGTAGGCCTGGGACGAGGTGACGGTATCCCCTAGCTGAGGTGTAGATTCTTGCTTTGGAATCCCAACCTATCTTGTCTTTCTTTTTCTCTCTTAGGGGGGTTCTCCCTTGCAATGCTTCCTTAAGGCTGCTCCACTCTTCTTCTAGTTCATGAGGTAACGAAGCGATCTCCCACCTAGACCAAGACTTACTTTCATAATTTTGCCACGTCGAGATATCCCAGAGGCTATGAATGTTGTTAGTGTGCATCCATTCTTTTAGCCGCCTTAGCTCCTGCCTAGTTGAAAGCGCTGGTCCTCCTAGAACTGAATCTTCCCAAATGTTGATGCTTTGCCCATTCCCTGCGATCCAAGTGAGATGTGGAAGGAAGGCTGGTAATGCCTTCTGGCATAAACTGAAGATTGGAGAGCCCTTCCCTGGTCTTGTGGGATTACTCAAACATTTTTTTCTAGGCCCCCGGAAATACTTTTTCCAGAGGGCTCGCTTGCTCCAATTGACTGTCCCTGTGATGAGGTTCCATAGAATTTTGGCTCCAAGAGCCAAATTTTGCATCTGCATGTCCTTTATTTGGAGACCCCCTTCGAGAAGGGGTTTTGTGAGTTTCCCCCATTTTACCAAATGAAGCCTTCGACCTGTTTTCTTTCCTCCTTCCCAGAGGAAACATCTGATCATCACCTCTACTTTCTGAATTACAGATCTGGGCGCTAAGAGAAGTGCACTTTGATAAATTGAAATGCTGGAGAGAACCGCTTTAATGAGGACTAGTTTACCTGCCAAGTTCAGCCAATTGGCGCCCCAGGATCGAATCCTGTTTTTATTTTGTCTATTATGTTGTTCCAGTGTGCTACTTTTGGAGCGGCCTTAATGATAGGGACTCCTAGATATTTGAATTCTTCCCAACTGGTGCTTCCGGCAATCCCAAGTATTCTCGATATCTCATGCATTTCTCGTGGGTTAACATTCCAGCCATAGATTTTACTCTTGGATGTATTAATTACGCTGCCGAAAATGTCTGTAAACACATCTAGCTCCTTCTTGAATTTTTTTGCTATTGCTATACTTGCTCCTCCCAGGAGCAGCGTATCATCCGCATATTGTGCATGGTTTATGTCCTTGACCCCTTTAGCAATACGCAGACCGGTGAGGTTTTGCTGTTGCTGCCCAAACTCTAATTGAAGGCTCAGGATAGATGCTTGGATAGCATAAAGTAGAGGGGAGAGGGGCCATCCTTGCCGGAGACCTCTTGAGGCTTGAAAAAACCGTGTGGCTCTTCCATTTACCAATGGAGCTATCCAGGGTCCTGAGATACAAGCTCTAATCCAGCTTATGAAGGAGGGCGCGAACCCAAAACATTCCATCACTTGAAACAGAAACGTGTGCCTTACCCTATCGAAAGCATTGGAAAGATCGAGTTTGACAATCATACCTTTGTCTTTCCGTCGCAGGCTTGAGTGAAGTGCCTCTTGGACGAGGATGATATTGTCCGTTATGCTCCTTCCTTTTATGAATCCTCCTTGGTTATCCGGGATAATGGCAGGGAGGACGCTTTGGAGTCTGTTCGCTATGATTTTGGTAAGAATCTTATAGCTGGTGTTGCATAAGGAAATAGGCCGGAATCTATCGAAGCTGGCCGCTCCTTTTTCCTTTGGAAGTAATGCTAGGAACGAAGAATTAGTCCCTCCTCCGATTTTGGTACTAGCTTGAGATTTCCTGATGAGTTTCGTGAGGTCGGACTTGATGATATTCCACCCATGTTGGTAAAATCTAGTCGTAAAACCATCAGGTCCATGGGCTTTATCCGGGTGCAGTTGGTCCAGGGCCTCTTTAATTTTGTGTTGGTCTATTTCCCTGACTAATTTACTATTAACCTCTTCTTGTATCTTTGCCTGGATCAAATTCAATGGATAGGAGGTTGGGTCGCTAGCTTCTAGATGGGGATCTGTATAGAGTGCTTCAAAAGTTTGCACCACTGCCTCCTTAATGCCATCAAAGTCCGTTATAATCTGTCCCTGGGTGTGGATTTCTGTTACCGTTTTGAACTGCTTCCTGGCCTCCGCTTGCTTGTGAAAGTAGGCAGTGTTCTTGTCCCCTGCTTCGAGCCAGAGGCACCTCGATTTTTGCTGCCAATGTTTCTCCTCTTCTCTGCAGGATTGGTGCCAATCTTTTTGCAGCCTTGCCTCGAGATGCAACAATTCTTTCGAGGGCTCCACATCTTCCATTTCCAGCTGAAAAGCCTCTAAGTGCTGCTATGCTTCTAGGCGTTTGGAGATGGGATTTGGAAGAATTTTGGCCCACTCTTTTAATGCTCTTTTTAACCTCCGAAGTTTTTCTTCCCAGACGTAAAAGGGGGAGCCTGATACAGGCTCGTTCCATATTCTGACCACCAGGGCGTGGTAGCCTTCTTCTTGAATCCATCTTGGGCAGAAGCGAAAGGGGATTGGCCCCAGGTTATAGTCAGAAGTCAGACTTAGAGAGATTGGCTTTTGGTCTGACACGCTGTGAGGGAGAATAGCAGAGTCTATATTTAGTCTTAAGACGAGGAAGGAGCTTTGGACGAGGAATCTGTCCAGTCTCGCTGCGATATGCCCTGGCCCCACCCTCTTGTTTGACCAGATGAACTTCCCTTTTGTTGGCTTTATATCCTCCAGCTCCCAGATAGACATAAGGTCCTCTACCCATTCCCTTGCTTGATCCCTAACTCTTGAGCCTCCCTTTTTCTCGTTTGTCGAGAGGGTTAGATTCAGGTCGCCCCCAAGGATGATATTATCCAATGCATTGTCTTGCATGAAGTCTCTTAAAGTTTCCCAGCACGAGAGTTTATCTTCTGGAAAAACTGGAACATAGAGATTAAAAAGACTTACTTGTCTCCCCGTGTCCAAATGGACAAGGCTGGTGTAGATCCAATGTTTGTGATTTTCATATTTGCGTAGGTCAATTTTTTTGGAGTTCCATATCGTGCCAAGGCCGCCCGATGCCCCTCTGGCACTTTCTGCAATACCACTACTGACATTCCATCTTGCTTTGACTTTCTGGAGGAAATCTTGTCCCTCCATCTTGGTTTCTTGGATCAACAGGATCTCGGCTTTAGCGGTTTTGATAATGTCTTTTAGCGCTTCTTCCTTAGGTGTGCTTCCGAA
>ML787326.1:608286-635462 GCA_009831015.1 Picea engelmannii
GACACAACTTGCTTTTTCCAAGCATTCTTCTAACTTGTCAATGTATATGCCAAAAAGGGTAGGGGACAAGAGACAACCTTGTTTGACTCCGATATTGCAGTTAATCTCTTTTGACCAGCCCTCAATGTTTTTAAACTTAGCAATAACGTTCTCATACATCCTTATTGCCACAACCCTCAACTCGAGAGACACTTTTATCTCTTCCAACCTATTCCAAAGTTTTTTCCTAGGAACCATGTCAAAATCTTTTCTAAAGTCAACAAAACAACAAAAAAGATTGGTTTTAGTATTGCAGAACTCCTCTGCAATGATCCTAAAAGTAACAAGATGGTCCACAGTTGAATGATATCTCCTAAACCCGGCGTGACCTTTAGCTCTTTTACCGTGACTTTCTAGCCAAAGGCTAATCTTCTTTTCCAAAATAATTCCATAAAGCTTGGCTAAAATCGAGCTAATCATAATGGTCATATAATTAGAGAGAATGTTTCTATCCCCATTTTTAAAAATATGAACAATGAGGCTTTGCGTCCAGGGTTTAGGGAAACCCTCACTCCTAAATTGAAGAACTATTGTAATAACAATAAGAATAAGAAACTATTGCAATAACAACAAACATAAAAAAAATATATACAATAAACTTTGCAACATGTTGAAATTTTCAACATAAATCACAATAAAAAATCACACAAAACACATAACATCAAAATTGTTAATAATATTAATAATAAAAGTAAGATGTTATCACATTAACCCAAAAACTTATATCTTAAAATAAACATTTTAATTGATAAAACTTTTAATATAATAAATGAATTAAAAGTATTCATTATCAATTAAGATGTTAATATTAAAAAAGGACTTAAACCTTAAAAATATTTAGTATAATTAACATTTTATCATTAAAATCATTTACATTTTAAATTGAATTTTTTTATTACATAGTTTTATGAAGGGAAATAAATTTTGGAAAATCCTTACTCTCCTTTGTATTTACTTTAATTTGAAAAGAGCTATTTACATGGCAATACCCCATCTTAATCACTAAATCATAATCAGATTTTTTTTTCCACAAGAATACTAATACTAATATTTTTAATTATTTGTATTTAATTAATATTATTGACTTTATTTAAAACGTTTAAGTTGGTGGAAAATATAATTTTAGGTGAAATTACAATTCTCTGTTATTTAAATTATATTTTTGAATATATAAATAGATTTCATATGTTAAACCTGGAACACTCAAATTACATAGAATTAACCAGATATTACAATTTTTCACTAGATTTCAAACAAAAGTAAAATAATATCCAATTAAATTGATAATAAATATTACAATTTCTCACTAGATTTCCAAAAATAGTAAAATAATATCCAATTAAATTGATAACATCCATGAAAAAAGTAAATATTAAATTACGGTGAAATTTAGTTCACATTAATACTCCTCCCCGTATTCAGTTTAGCGCCTGTTCCCAATTTTCGATCAGTCTGATAACTATTTCCAGTAAAATCGTTCTCACTTATTTGACTCCATATGAAAGTGCATTAATGCTACGTCTTTTATTTTCATGCCATCGCTTAAGCTTCATAGATGTCATCCCTTAAGTTTCGCAGGTTACTTAATTAATGGTAATCACGTCAAGGTATTGACTTTGGAGGCCTCCTTTGCTCTCTGTTCTCATTCATGTGATCACGAGATAAGAAGTTAATATCTGGCGCACGCCTCTCCCTGAAAACCAAAAACAAAAATTCCCGAGCTTCTAAATTTTGTGAGTGGCGGATGATGCCTGAGTTGTATTTAAAAACAAAATATTTTGTAGACATTGCAAGTCATACGCAAAATCTAAGCCTTGCATGGGTGAGGCTTACTTAGCAAAAATCTACATGCACACGTGGCAATCAAAATGTACAACTTTTCCAACTGACTACTAGCCCACAGGTCTTTGTACAAGCTCAAATCTACTGCTGGGTATTCGAACATCAGTTTACAACTTGAAGCGCTGGGAATTTGAGGCATTGAGTAGCAATATCAATATCTTTGATTTGTTGAATTTGAAGTGTTGGGTACTTTTTTCAAGGGCTGGTTGGATTGTCGCTGTGGAATTGTAAAGAAGAGAGAGATTTTTGTCTTTGATTTGTTGAATTTGAAGTACAGGGTAGTTGTTTCTAAGGGTTGGTTGGATTGTCAGTGGGAATTGTTAAGAAGAGAAGAGGTTTTTGAGGGCTGTCTTGTATCCTGAATTTTGAGAGCCCTTTGGGTTTGGAAGGTAGATTGGCAATGGAGAGCACAGTGAAGGATGCGAGAAACGGACCCAGTGGGTGGGTGGTAGATAACAAATCCACAGTCGGAGGTGGTGTACAAGATATATATGGGGAAGATTGTGCTACTGAAGATCAGATAATCACTCCATGGAGTATCTCTGTTGCCAGGTCAGTTTAGTGAGAGTTTTGTGTTTTGACATATTTTAGTTTTACTATTGAGGTCTATAAATAGGTAATTATAATGTATGTGTGGATGATAAGTCTAATTTTTTATGAATTTTTGGGTGGGTGTTAGCTTCCAGTGTTTTTTGAGTCTGCTGTACTGGGCTACAGTTTGATTGTATCAGTGTTTTGGGTCTGATTGAATGCTATTGTTTTGAACTCTTTACTCTGAAGAAATTCTTGCAATTGAATAGGAGTTACCTTTGTTAGAAGGGTTGGTCGTGGTCTTACCCTAGCACAGGGAAGGGTTTGGATGACCTGATACCTTCACTATGCTCAAGACCTTTTACCTTCCTTAGAATGGTTAAGGTAAGGGTAAGATATTCAAGACCTTTTACCTTCCTTAGAAGGTTGAGGTCAGGGTAAGATATTTCAGGACCAACCAACCTAGTAAGACCTTTTGCAGGAACTTAACTTACCCTTTTAAAGCCTCACTGGAATGCAACGGCCCAGCCAGCCAGCCAGCAGAGAGGGTCGTTATCTTACCTGACTGAAAGGAGGACGGGGTGGTTAAGATTAGGAAGATGTTGATTAAGGTCTTGAACAGTATTGTTGTTTATGCTTGGAAATCATAAGCTTAATTTGATCAGAATGAACCTAAAACATTGTTGGGGTCTTGAATGGTTGGTGAAGAGGGGGTGGCGATATTCCCTAAACCCCACCAGGGTTCAATTTCCTCAGGAGTGTGGTATGTTTAGTTTATGAAATAGCAGGTTGTCATGGCAGCTAAGTCGGGCTAGGCATGGCACTAGCCACTTAATGTGACATCTCATCTCTTGATAGGTGGTGGATGCTCACACTCAAGTTGGGAGGAAGCATCTTGCCAATTCCAGAGGCTATCTTAAAACTTGATTATTTCCCCATCTTATTGCTTAGAAATATTGGCTCATTGAACGCAGCTAATGATCAAATGAAGAGTTTTTCTTTTTGGTTTAGCAGTTAAAAAGTGTTCTAGAATGATCCTAAAACCAGTTTATTTCCCGCATCTTATTGCTTAGAAATATTGACTCATTGAACACAGTTAATGATCAAATGAAGAGTTTTTTTTCTTTTTGGTTCAACAGTTGAAAATTGTTCCTGATTGTTGGGACACTTTTGGGTTTGTTTTTCCCGGGTTGAATTTGATGGTCTTAATGTGGTATAAATAGTCCTTGAAATGACTACCAACCTGGCCTTATTGTTTTCTTGTTCGTGGAACAGTGGGAGCACCTTATTGCGAGATCCCCGCTTTAACAAAGGATTAGCATTCACTGAGAAGGAGAGAGACACTCACTACCTTCGGGGCCTTTTACCGCCTGCTTGCATGTCACAAGAACTTCAAGTAATTTCCTCTCAGATTTGCATAGATTTGGATATTTGTAGTGAATGTTCTTTAGTTTCATATGGCTACTCTTCTTGAAAGTAACAAAAGAGGAAGTTTTATTGTGATTTAGATGTTTTATTTCTCTTTGCAAAGGACAGGAAGTCAAATAACACTCTTTTCTTTTCCTTTTCCTTTTGTTACTATCTCGTATACGAGATTTATCTTCTTGGACGTTGAACGAACAGATTGGTTGCTGAACCCATTGTTACATTTCTACAGGAAAAAAGGACTATGAATAACATTCGCCAATATCAAACTCCATTGCAGAAATACATGGCACTGATGGACCTTGAGGTATTTCTATTAAAATATTCAAACTTTTCTTGAAACCAGAGTATGATCTGAGCAATTTTTCTATTTTAACTCTAAATGGTCCGAGCATTTTTCTATTTTCCATTTAATATCGCCAGTGGTTTTGGTTTGAGTCCCTTGTGGGCCATCTTTGGAATGTGGTTGTTTATCTATGTGATCATGCAAGCTATCTTACTACAGTATATATTTGTTATTAACAGATTCTTAGCTGGTTAATACTACTGGAAGGAAATTTCATAAACTGTGTTTGACATGATAGTTTATTTGGTGACACAATTTCTCTTGGCAGGAGCGGAATGAAAGGTTGTTTTACAAACTCTTGGTGAATAATGTGGAAGAGTTACTTCCCATAGTTTACACTCCAACTGTTGGCGAATCCTGTCAAAAATACGGGTCAATCTTCAGGCGTCCACAGGGTCTTTACATCAGCTTGAAAGAGAAGTATATACATTGTATATTTTTTACTTTTAATTATCTTATGACTAGGTCATCTATGTTCCAATTCTTTTTCGTTAGGCTTGTCCTTTACATGTGTTTCACTTCGTTAAAACTTGTGAGGGTATGGTTTTGGCAGAGGTAAGATCCTAGAAATTTTGAAGAACTGGAATGAAAAGAGTATTGATGTTATAGTTGTCACTGATGGTGAACGCATTCTGGGACTTGGGGATCTTGGATGCCAGGTAAATTTCACAATTACCTAGCTTTTGTTCGTTGTACTTTGCCCGCTGTCCATGAGTTTCCTCTGCCTTTCCCCCTTTGCCTCTGGATTTATTACTTAACAACACAAACTTCCCTTTATCTATTCTGAACTTGTCACTTTTGTTGGTTTGTTATAAAAGTTGGAATCTGTTTTGTTGGTTTGTTATACAAGTTGGAATCTGTTATGTGTTTCATATACGTTACCAGGGGATCTCCCATACTGTCTCTCTTCATTTTTTCCCATTTTCTTCTTTCATCCTTTTATTGAGATACCTTTGGAAAGGAGACAATTAATATATAAAGCATGACAATAAAAAGTTAAAACTATTATGTTTGTGCATTTAGTGTTGTCAATTAGGTTAGGGTTATCTATCTGTATCATCAACATTATTTTTCCGATATTTTTGCTGGCTTTTGTTACAAAGCAAACTCTGGTATGCATTTAATCCTTGTTGCCAGGATACTCCTTCCATATTTGTATTCATTTGGTTTTTACTGTTCTTTTTTGTTCTTTTTATCTCCATATCTATGAAGGGATACAAGTAATAGAAAAAGGAATATCTAGAAAAACTGCTATCTGTGTGCATTTGGTTCTTGTCATTTTAACTTAGGGTGTTTTTTTGTTTTGCGTCTTTCCCCATTTTCTACCCGTCTGATGTTTCGATTGTAACTTATCTTTTACCCCTTAAATGCTTGTTATTTTAGCTAGGGTGTTTGATTTTCCTTGTATCTTTTCCCTATTTCATACTAGTTTGATGTTTGTATTATCCACTTGACACATGTTTTGATTACTGACAGGGTATGGGCATACCTGTTGGGAAATTGTCTCTATACACTGCACTTGGTGGAATTCGTCCTTCATCGGTATGCAGCACAAGAACCTATAGTTTATTGTTTAAACATATGCTAATTCGTGCAAAGTTACAGAAACATTTACGTATGCATTTGACCAAAATGGTATATTGATTCTTTTTGTTGTAGTTTAGTCTACTAAGCAGCTTGTACGTGGTATATTTTAGAGCCCCTTCATTTCTATTCCATGATGAATGCATGTAACCAACAGAAAAGGTTTTCTGACCCACTATTGCATGTCTCTTATGCCTTGTAGTCAGTCAGTTATTTTGTATTTTTATTCTCTTGATTACTCTACTGGTATGTGGACAGTGTCTTCCTATAACAATTGATGTTGGGACCAACAACGAAAATCTCTTAAATGATGAATTTTATATTGGTCTCCGACAAAAGCGCACTACTGGCCAGGTTTTCTTCTATTTGAATGAACTATTTAATTTATTCACTTCAGTTCTCAGGGACACAATATCTTGCTGCTGATGATCTGTTTCTATTCTTTGTAGGAATATTATGACTTCCTTCATGAGTTCATGAGTGCTGTGAAACAAAATTATGGAGAAAAAGTTCTTATCCAGGTTAGTTGCTAAATAGTTGTTTCCTTTGTCAAGATGAGGTCATAATTGATTGCCATAGCATTGCGTATATGTATGGTAGCTACCTTTTAGCATTTTGTTGGCACTTTGATAAGACATGCTTGGGAGCTGGAAAATTCTGGCTAGTTATTGCAACCATGCAGGAGGATTATAAATGAACAAATATTTTAAGATTTTGCAATTTAATAAGCCAGTTTGTGTTTGCACTATATTTGCAATAGAGCAAGCAAACATCTCAAAGTAAAACATGCACAATTGAATGATTAAATGACAGTTTACATTCTCATGACAGTTTGAAGACTTTGCCAATCACAATGCCTTTGAGTTGCTGGAAAAATATCGGACAACCCATCTCGTATTCAATGATGATATTCAGGTTTTCCTACAATGACCGATCATTTTGGCTATTCTAAAATTTACAATGCAACCTGTGTAACAAAGCCACAGCTTGTCAATCAATGAAATAGTATTCAAATACTGAGATCTAATGATGTTATCCACGTTTCTTTAAAATTATGACTGTGTTGGGAATAAGGATGCGATTATCCAATTTTTCAATAAGGATGCATCTTTTGTATTTCAGGGGACAGCTGCAGTGGTTCTGGCAGGGGTGGTTGCATCTTTAAAGGCGATTGGTGGAACATTGGCTGATCATACCTTTCTCTTCCTAGGAGCCGGAGAGGTAAATCCAGCTTTTTGTGTCAACCATGCAAATGAGGCAGAGATGAATTACTTTACACTAATTGAAAAGAATGGTGACCTTATCTTCCAGGCTTGTATACAGAATTTCTAAGCCAGGCACTAATGTCTATTACCTGCATAACTGGGTTTATGAGATTCGTTTGTCTTTCTGCTATGAAATTGAAAGTTTTTTCTTACGTTTTGTCTCCAATTAATGCAGTATTATATCTTTCCAACCTACACAGTATTATAATAGAGTTTCTGAGCATGGTGAAAGCCAAATTGCTTTCAAGATTATGACTCTTTCGAAAGTGATTAGTCGAAGTTGTGGCAACTGTTTACTTTCAATTTCTTCTGATCTAGATTGGAGGAAGCTTCATTGTACTGGATGCCAAGCTCCATTTCCACTCTCTGATCCCGCCTAAATTTTAAACCAGTCTTCTTCTGACTTATTTGAAATTTGTGTGTTTGTTTTGTATATTTATTTTCAAGAGCACATCTGGTGCTTCCCACGCTTTTCAACTAAAGTTATTTCCTTCTTCTTCCTACAAATTCTACTCCCTCAGCACTAGTATAATTCAGTTAAATGAATTAAATCTGAAGAATTTATATAGATTTTTATTATTTCATTTTTTTGTTCTAGTTGTTATTGTTCACTTTGTTCTGCTTGGCTATGTGGATTCTTCTCCCATATCCTTAAGGTGTGTACTTAAAATCATTTAGGAATTAAGAGAACCCACAATCAAATCAACTGACTGCAAATATTCATGGTTCTTCAAAGTTTCTGAACTATGGTGAAAATCTTTCCAGGCAGGAACAGGTATTGCGGAGCTCATAGCACTTGAAATGACGAAACAGGTAACGAAGGGCATCGTTTTTTTCTGCAAATTTTTTCTTTCTGAGCATATGTTTTGTTGTTTTCCCTGTGCAAATATTCCCGAGGGTGCACACTAAGATATTTCTACTCCTTCAGAGTAATAAATCACTTGAAGAGGCTCGCAAGAAGATATGGATGGTTGACTCCAAGGTATTTTAAAATTTAACACACACATAAATATGAATGAGATTACTGTATTATATGTACATTGAGAGGAACAACTAACGTTTTAAGGAATCCCTGTCTTGTGTTACAGGGACTCATAGTGAAGTCAAGAATGGAGTCTCTTCAGAAATTCAAAAAGCCATGGGCACATGAACATGAACCCTGCAAAGAGCTCTTGGATGCTGTGAAGGTTCTATCTGAGTTTTGAAAAGATACCTTTTGAATGCCTATTAATTGAAAGTTTTGTTTCTTAATTTGCTACAGGCATCCACTATGATGTAAAACACCTTTGTATTGGTTCTAAGTTTTTATTTGATTATCTTTATGAGTGAAAATTTCAAGCAACTCTCAACATTTTATGGTTACGTGTGATTTAGGCAATCAAGCCAACAATATTGATTGGGTCATCAGGAATTGGAAGAACTTTCACAAAGGAAGTAATTGAGGCAATTTCCTATTACTGCAAGGTATTATGATGTTCCCCCGTGATTACCTCAATCCAAGAAGCAAATGACAGAATGTGTTGATATATCAAGTTGTCTTACCATTTCTGCTCATTTGTACTATATGTTTTCAGTTAAATATGTTTTTAGGACACATTAGGAGATCAAATTGTTGATTGAGGAAGGTCAATGTTGCTTATATTGAACTGGGGCCTTGCAGAAACCTGTTATCCTGGCTCTCTCGAATCCAACTAGTCAGTCAGAATGCACTGCAGAGGAGGCATATACTTGGAGTCAGGTATGCTTGTATATATATTGATGACTGCAGCTGAGATTATCTCGAGTTGGTTTTGATATTTTAAATATGTTAGCTTATCAAGACTGAAGGGCCTTATGGATATTTATTTCCTTTGATATTAAGTCTAATAAACGAATGGCACTGGGACTTACGGTGAAGCTCATTGCAGGGGCGTGCAATTTTTGCCAGTGGAAGTCCATTTGATCCTGTTATCCTGAGTGGAAAGACCTTTACTCCTGGACAGGTTTTGTGTGTTTCGCATTAAGTTTAGTGAGAACGAAGCCTTCTTAGGGTTGATTATATTCATTGGACATTGAATTTAAACGTTGTGATTCTCTTAGTCGATGTTGGTAAAAAAATTGGTTTATGACTTTTTCCTTGATATAGGAACACTGTGCCGGACGTATTCTTGCCTTTGATATTGGTATTTCCTTTGGATAGATATTATACTGTGACACAACCTTGTGCATGTCTGAGTTATGTGATGGGAGAAAATGAAGAGCAGTCAAAAGGATTGTCCAAGTCTTCACACTTCAGTTCTTTCTTGTCTACTTTGCAGTCCAACAATGCATACATTTTCCCTGGCTTTGGCTTAGGAGTGATCATATCTGGAGCAATTCGTGTACACGACGATATGATGTTGGCAGCTGGTAAGGATTTATCATTTCTTCCCCTTTCTGTCTCTAAGAAATAAATTTTCCTGTGATAATCAAGAATGCATTCTCATGTTTAAATCTTTGACACCTACATTTTGAAATGTGCTTGTGAAACAGCTGAGGCATTAGCTAAGCAGGTTACTGAGGAACATCTTGAGAAAGGGCTTATTTACCCACCCTTCCGAAGTATCAGAAAAATATCTGCTCATATTGCAGCAAGAGTTGCAGAAAAATCATATGAACTTGGTATGCATCTTCACCTACTCTAGGAAATTGGGAATAAAATGCTGAAAGAATGTTAATGTAAATGGAACAATAAATGCAATTTAAAGTGGAAAAAGAAATGAGGGATTTTGGCAGCTGTGTTGTCATGTTATGTGGGTTTTAACTTTTCTACTTTGTTTCTCATTTGTCCATTCGAAGAACTGGGAAAGATTGAAAGAAACGGGAAAGATTAGAAAGAGAGAGGAACAAGTTAACAAAGCTTTCGTTCCCACTTGCTAGGGAAAATTTTAGGAGCTAAATTTTTCCATTTGCCTGTTTTGTTTTTTTCAAAAAATATTCTTAAAATTCAAAATGAGTATTTCTGCAATTAATTTATTTTTCTTGAAAAATAATTTACAAAATTATTTAGAAATTAGATAAAGTCTTTAGAAATTTGAGGATTTTTACAAAAATATCACCATAAGTTTATAGTTGGCATTTTAAGAATTAGCATGTTTTACCAAGGTTTCTACAATTAAAAAGAAAGTATGGATGGCATTTTAAGAATTAGCATGTTTTACCAAGGTTTCTACAATTAAAAAAAAGGTATGGATCTGGTAAGTATGGATCCTTGAACATTTTCTGTGCAACTTGGCAACATTATCTGCCCCAATTCTAGCAAGGTCCTTTTCTTTTATCCTTAATCAATAATAGGGTCAACCTCATGGGAATTACTACCCTAAAATATGATCTTATTTTCCATGAAGAAGCACACGTAACATAGTAGACACGAATAGAACAATTGAAAGTTGGTTATCTCCCATCACAAATCTATTAAAATTATATTTATACCTTACATATTGTTTTGGTTTGCAATATTTCTTGACTCTATAATATCTTAGGTGGATTTTTTTGACATATGCTTTAGGTACAAAGCATATTTACTACTACCAAAAAAAATGGGCACCCTTTGCTGCACCAAGAATCAATAGATCTTCAATTGGAGGAACATAGACCAAGATAATGATATCAAAATTAAGAAAGTGCCACTGTGTCTAGAAAGTTTATTAAAACTGTTTTAACTTCCATCAATGGCAATACCAAGACCACTAGAACAACGACGACATTGAATATAAGACAAAGATCCCTGCACAACCTAGGCCCTCGAGGCCACCAAATCAACAAAATCAGGTGGTGAGTCATCCATTGTGTCATGATTCATTAGGTGGCACAATAATGGTTTAGCTCGGCTCAACTTTGAATGGCATGCATTCATTCTCAGAGATACGAGTGGAACTATTGGTGATTTATCATTCTTGGTGGGGAGAGAAGTGCCTCTTCTCCTTCCTCTTCACTAGCCAGTAATTTGTATGGTTCATTTGATTCCTGTGATGTTGGGAACCATCTTTCCATGGCCTTATGATTGCGTTATGATTGCTGGAAGGAAGCTTCCGGTTGGACCCAGTTGATGGAACATGGAGTACTCCCCCAATGCACCAATAATTTCCTTAGGTGGTCTAAATCCATTGCCACCTTCTCTCCTTTGCACTTTGTCATCGGCCACGACCACACTCTTGTCCAACCTAAACTTGAGCTTTTTTATAGTTCCAAAAAATGTGCTTGGTTGATTCTAGAACACCAGAAAAGGCACAAGTGGGAGGAGGGAGCCCTAAATTGAACAAGTGATAGCCTAAGGCCAACCCATCATAGATTAAGGACCATACAAAACAAGCTAATTTTGTTTTAGATCAAGGCCTTTAATTAAGTATCTAATCACACCATAATTCTCAAGCATCAAGGTCTATCTACATGATTTATTTTGTATTTAAGCTTATGATTTGTAATAATCTTTTAGTTATAAACCTTTGTATCGTCATATATACTTGTAAAAGGCCACTTTTATATAATAAGGGCCTTATCCCTTTTGTTAGTAATTCAAGCTTTAAATTAGGGTTTCTACCTATTTTTTGGTTTAAACATGAGTTTTAACTTTTCCCCTTATAGCATCCTTTGCTATGTCAACAACAACTAGAGAAAACATGACTAATTTTATTTTTAAAACAAATAGATAACAATCAAGTATATAATATTTTTAGGCTCAAGAGTTGCCAACAAGAACACAAACAGCGACACAAATTATCATTTAAAATACAAATTCCAAAAACAGCCATCATTTGCATTCCACATGGAACGACATCATCTGCCAAGAGTGTGAACTTTTTCTTGTTCAAATTCTCATTCAAATGACATCTAAAATGCACATGCTTGTTTGTCAACAAGAATTATAAATATTGAATCATTCATTCATTCACAAGCCAACAATCTAGGCATAATTTCAAGGACCAAGCTCCCTTAAACAAATGGTTCTGCACATAAGCAATGGCCGATCTCATCAACCTTATGTGATTTCCTTGCATGCTCTCAACAACCAAAATGCCATTATTTGAAGTATAGCCATCAACCATCAATGCCCAATTCTGAAAGTATAACATGAGTCTACACTCATTAGAGCGGCCCATAATACAAACAAGTACTTCTCTATTACTGTGCTGCTGGTTTTTATACAGGTATCCTGCTCTCAAGGAAAGAACTGGGTTCTCGCAAGCAAGCCTTCACATGCCTCATATCGAGATTGTTGCATAAGTTTATTATTTAACTCTGCCCATTTGATCTCTACAACATATACATCTGTCTATATTTCATCAAAGACGACATATTAAATTCACTCTTCTGCTTTTAAAAATTACCACTTTGAATTACAAAAACTTGTTCAAGATCTTGCCCACAAGGAAACACTGTCACTTTTGTCACTGAGATCCATCAACAAATTAGAATGCCAATAAAATCATTAAACCTTGTTCTATTCACACAGAAGGTTTTATCGCTTAATATCTTATGATAGTAAGAAGAAGACAAACAACACCATGATCTTCTCTTCCAATTCATCACAACCTACACAATCAAATCTACTCGGAAGTGACAAATCCAGGCATTGGTGTGTTCCACAACTCGATCTTCTCATAGAGTAAGCATCTTAATGGCTCTACTATAATTATTGGCAATACAACAAGCAAAGGTTTCAACTTCCACGTTGCCTACATCAATGCCATTGAAACCAAAATCTAACACATAAAACTTTAAAAGAATTGTACAAGAAGTATTTCAAACAAGACATTGGAATATTTGTGCTATTTGCATCCTACTCCAAATAAGAATTCATGCAGTCAGGGGTAGTCAACATAACTGTTTTCATCCTAAAACAGAAACGTTTTTCATAAGATCAAACCATCCACACATATTTGTTATTGTGGGCAGAGATTTGCCCATACAAATAACTTTCCCACTCAGCAATTTGTTTGAAAAGAGGACAAGCACTTCCAAGGTTAAAAACAGAATTCAATTTCATGGCCAAAAACGTTTTTTTGAGTTATCCTCTTATCGTTACCCACTCAATGTTCTGCTGGTAAAGGAAAATACACCATTAACAAGCTAAAACGAATAATTTCATTTATGCCCAAATCATTTTGCATGCATTAAGGGGTTGTATTATAAATTATAATTCTTATGGACAGTGATTTTGCCCCCATTAAATCACTTTACTCATGCAAGAACATACATAGTGAAGAAAGTCCAGCTTGGGTGCTGATTCACTTACCCAAGAATGCACATATGAACAGAAATCTTCAAACAAGGAAAGCTACGAACCAGGTTTGGTTTTTGCCTAATATAAAACTGGAATTTGTCTTAAAATGATTTGCCAAAGCAATGCAACAGCATTTTTTTTTCCAAGTAAAAAACCTTATATTTTATATTTCAAGCAAAAATTGAATATACATCAAAGATGTCAAGTCGACACCTCCATAACCCAGAGTCTCTGCTTCACTTTCAAACTAGCAAAAAGAAAAACTGACAGCCTATATCTTCATGTACAGTCATAAGTATGCCTATCCTTTTTACATACCTAACATACTACCTTAAACAGCTCATGAGCTCAAAAAATAAAAATACACATACACTGTCTCATCATGACAGTTAGTCTTCCATCAAGCTAATTTTCCGTCAGAATAGAAACTGAGATTTTTCTGAGAGCAATGTTTCTTCATTTAATTCTGCTTCTAACAAACTGCCCTCCTGCAAAGTCAATGCCTCTTTTGACAGTTTATCTGCTTCCTTATTAAAATCTATGGAGACATGATTAAGGATAAATATCTAAATTTGCTTCTTGCCTTAGTGACTCTTTCCATGATTGGCTGTACCAGCATATTTTCTATCTTATACTTTCCCTTTTCCCATTCAATGGTCATTTTAAAATGACGTAAAACTTGAAGATGGGGAATTCCTCTTTTCAGTGCAATTTTTAGAAGGATCTAGATTCTATAGAGCTTGAAATTATGCCCTATTGTTCTCCTCCTCCCCCGGCTCCCGTGCTGCCTAATCTTCATGTACACTCATAAGTATGCCTGTCCTTTTTAACATACCTAACATACTACCTTAAACATCTCATTTTAAAATTACCTAAAACTTGAAGATGGGGAATTCCTCTTTTCAATGCAATTTTTAGAAGGATCTATAGAGCTTAAAATTATGCCCTATTGTTCTCCTCCTCCCCCGCCCACCGGGCTTCCTAATCTTTATGTACACTCGTAAGTATGCCTGTCCTTTTCCACATACCTAACGTACTACCTTAAACAGCTCATGAGCTCAAAAAATAAAAATACACATACACTGCATCATCATGACAGTTGATCTTCCATCAAGCTAATTTTCCATCAGAATAGAAACTGAGATTTTTCTGAGAGCACTCTTTCTTCATTTAATTCTGCTTCAAACAAACTGCCCTCCTGCAAAGTCAATGCCCCTTTTTACAGTTTCTCTGCTTCCTTATTAAAATCTCTGGAGACATGATTAAGGATAAATATCCAAATTTGCTTCTTGCCTTGGTGACTCTTTCCATGATTGGCTGTACCAGCAAATTTTCTATCTTATACTTCCCCGTTGCCCATTCAATGATCATTTTAGATCCAACTAAAACTGGAAGATTGGGAATTCCTCTTTTAAATGCAATTTTTAGAAAGATCCATAGACACAAAATTCCACCCCCACCCCCTGTTCCCCACTACATAATTAAAAATAATAAAGTGTTTTTCCTTCAAAAATAGAATTCCACCAGCACCACAAGTTGGGACCCCTTCACATGCACCATCAAAGAACTCCCACGCCATGGCTTTATCAATTCGAGGTTCTAGTAGGATTCATGGCTTCTTCGCTTTTGCAGGTTTCTAGATACCTCCATAAGAAAATCTTACCTGATGGAATACTTGTAATGTTAGTATTTCTTTTCCCCAGAATATCATGTCATTTCTTGTGATCCAGATAATCCAATTCACTATGCAAGGTATTTCTTGAAATCCAGATAGTCCAACTCACTATGCAAGGTAGAGCTTTATGTTCACCTACTGCCTGTCTTTGTACCATACTTCAAAGAAGGCAGTGAAGGACTGACCTTCCCATTTTCCTTTACCTTTAGTCCACCTCAGTGCCTCTCCTCATACTTCTTTTTCATAAGGACATTGAACCCATAGATGGTTTGTAGTTTCCTATTTGGATTCACAAATGATGCATCTACCTAGCCTCTGCCATGTTCTCTTGTGACCAAATAAAAATCCTCATTTTCGATTGACAGTTCAGTGTCCATATATATATTTCCACCACCATTCCTCTCATTTTTTTCTTCCTCTTCCATCTTTGTCTTATAACATATCTTAGCTATATAATTCCCAGATACTTTATTCTTAGACATATTAGTTTTCTTCCTCGTCCTTAATTCCGATTGCACTATGTTTTAAACTATGAAAAAATTGATTCCATTCTTATGCCAAGTCTCCTTGAATGCCCATATATAAAGCAGATCTCCACTCTTGATTCCATATAGAACTAGAATTTGGATCTGCGAAATCTGCTATGTAATAGATAACCCTATTATTGAGTTCATTTTTTAATGAAACTGATAATTTGTAGTATATAAGTTGCCCCTCGAAGGATCTTCTCCAATCCTGACTTTGTTGCCTTTCCCTATATTCCACACCAACCATTTATTCACCAAGGCAAAGGTCGTCACCAAATCCTTTCAAATCACTGAAGTTTCACTGTGACTTTTTACTTCCTTTCTGATCCAATCCTCAACAGTGGTGGAGCTATGTATTTCACCAGTGTGACCTTATCCCACATACTTTCATGATTTATCATCTTCCATAGGCTTTTAGCTACCAAGGCTTGACCAAAAAGGTAAAGGTAAATATTTTTCAAGCCCCATCCACCATAGTCTTTAGACTTTGCCAATTTTCTCCACTTGACTAAAGGAATCCCTTCCTTCTCTCTTTTCCCTATCCACAAGAAGCTAAATCATTTTTTTCTAATCTTTTCTGAAATTTCTTTTGGAATGTGTACTAGAGAAAGACAATACACTGATAATACACTGATATCCCATCTAAAACAGATTTCAGAAATGTCTCTTTACCTCCTCTAGAGAGACATTTGTAGCTCCAATTTGACACTTTGCCCTCAATTTTCTTATACAACCAGTGCCAATATTTTAACTTGTAATCATTGGGTTTAATATTGAACCCCAAGTAACTTCGCCAATTTTCTCCACTTGACTAAAGGAATCCCTTCCTTCTCCCTTTTCCCTATCCATAAAAAACTAACTCATTTTTTTCTAATCTTTTCCAAAATTGCTTTTGGAATGTGTACTAGAGAAAGACAATACACTGATATCCCATCTAAAACAGATTTCAGAAATGTCTCTTTACCTCCTCTGGAGAGCCATTTGAAAACAGATTTCAAAAATGTCTCTTTACCTCCTCTGGAGAGCCATTTGTAGCTCCAATTTGACAGTTTTCCCTTGTTGCCATCTTTATACACACCTGGGTGACGTGGAAGAAATATTCAATCCACTTGTTGTGTCCTTAGGGGCAAGTCTCAAGTCAAGGTGTTGTCACCTGATCCTCGAATCCTTCGTCTAGGCCAACTCGTAGCGAAGCCAAGGGGATAGTCCCTAACAAAATACTATGGCTTAAGCTAATATAAACAAAAGAATAATTTTAGGAGTTTTATTGCAAGTAAAGACACGTATATCAAAGCAAATCTTACACTACCAGTATATAATACTCTTTCATTCATTCATAAGATAAAAGCTTCATGTAAAGAGATATTCAATACATGAAATACTTGCATAAAATGTGATAAATGATACAAATTATCTGCAAGTAATAAACCACAAGCTTATTAGACAATCACAAATATAATGAATGAAAGTAAACTCTTGCACATATGAAATTGTAGCAAAGATATGTGTAAATAATGAGACCAGTGCCTTAATGAGATTGTGGGTTGCTGAATGAAACACGTGCTTTGTGATATTGCCTTTGAAAGTTTTAAAATAAGTTACTGAGATATGATTATTATTGCATGGAAATAAAACTAATCTAAGTGTGGCCTCCAAGAGGATATTTCTTAGGATGGAGGTTGAGCTTGTTGAATATCCAACAGGGAGAATATCCCTCTGATTTTGCACACAAGCTCAAGAAAATGTGGGAGATCGGGCAGGAAGAACCTAGATCTCAAAGTTCCCACCGGATTTCTTACACAAATTCTCTTACGTTTCCATACTAGAAATAACTCCTAAAGATTGTCCTAGTTAATCTAATCCGCACTGACCAGCTCAGTGTGTTTGAAACTTACTCCCAGAAGGTCGAGGCAAGCTCACAACTAGAAGGGCCAGGAACAGGCACCGGGAGATGAGGGGAATGTTTATTTTAAACAGAAAGTAAAATAGTGAAAAGTAAATGTTTTCTAATTAAGCTACTATCCACACTGTCTAGCATCTTGCGAGGAGCCGAGGGGACCGGTTTATTTGCCAAATTGAAATCTAACTAAAGTTGTAGTGCTTTGTGATGAATTATAAGATTAATTCTAGCTTATACTTAGATGTGAAAATTGAATCTAGGCTAAAATTGCAACAATTGAGACAATCACCAAAACATCGTTCCCCCTTGGGGGGATGAAGAGTGGGATCTTGAAGTCCCACTAATTTTATTAATGAAATTACAAAACCCTTTTTTTTGGATGACTTGCCATTCATTAGGGGGGTCACAAGTGTTTACAAAGTTTACAATGAGTTTATTGATCAAGAGGGTGCTCCCAGAGGTCTTGAAAACTCCAAATCCGCCCAAAACGGATAGAGTTTCCCCTTGGATGTTCGCAAACCTTCACAAAACAACAAGAAAACATTGGCAAAAGATGCCCAAAAACACTTTGGAAGTGTCTTGGACTTATGTCAGTGAAACCCAAAAAAATCTAAATAAAAGGCTAAAGAAAAAGTACAAAAAGGAACTAAGGAAAACAAGCTAGAAAGCTTGCCTTCTTAGGGTCTTTGATTGCTGTTCTAAAAAAACAAATTAAAGGCACTTAGATTTTCCAAATATTCAAAGAAATCTCTTGAAAAAGGACTACTTTTTAATCTTTAAACATTTAAAAGAAAACTTGTTAAAAGGATACCTTTTCCTATGCTAGATATAAACTTTAGATAAAACTTGAAAGTATAAAATTAGATCTAACTTAAACTATGCATGCAAAGTAAGATAGCAAAGATTTAGATTTAAGTTTTAGATCCTAACATTTGCATGCAATGAAGTAACCGAAAGGAAAGTAGAATTTCTTTGAGAAAGAGAGAAAGAATAGCTTGTAAGCCTTGGAATCCTTGGGAAATGGGGTCTTTAGATGGATTAAAGAGGGACTAAGTCTTTATATCCTTGAAGTTGTGAAGCAACAACCGAGTTCCATCACCACTCCAAGCTATGAGAACCTGTAAGCTTTAAAATCTTGCAATAAAATTTGTTAACAAAAATTGTTGTCACCTACAAAAGAGACTTGAAGATTATATTAGTTAACCGAAAAATGCATACAAATCAAAGCCTCTAAATATAAATGAACAATAGGATTAACAAAAAGCTAGATAATATCCTATTCTATAGAGTGATAACACCCTACAAAAGGCCAAATTAACAAATCAAAAGAAGAAATTAGGCAAGTATTACCTCATAGATTAAGCATAACTGACATAAGCATCCACACATGTATAACACACCTTCTTGACCTCCAAAGTTTCTTTATTCCAAATGAAAGTATTACAATAGTATACAACCACAAGCAAGACTCCCCAACTCCAACTAGTCTACAATGGAGAGGTCGAATTTCTTATATAGCATGAGAGAGTGATGTTTCCCAAGAAGGAGGGTGAGTTATCTCCAAGGAAAAGCGTGATGTTTCCTCATCACAAGGTCGAGTCGTCTTAAGCATGAAAGCGTGATGTTTCTAAAACATGGGAGAGATGTTTCCTTCCCCAAACGTGAAAGGAAATATTTCCCATTTAGAAGGGCGACTCAACTCAAGGATGAGGAAGATGTTTCCAAAGAGAAAAAGCATGACCAAATAAGAAAGTGCGCCTTTCCTTTTTGGATGTCCAACTCATGACAACTCTCTTCCAATTAAGTCGTTTTCCACTTGAGACAACTTTCCACCACTTGAATAGACTATAAAAACAAGAAAAACATGTCCCAGACATGTTTCCTTGATTTAAGGATTGCTGATTTTTCCTTTTATTTATCTTTTATGACCATTTTTGTGAGTAAAATTAATTTTAAGTGATTAAAAATCACTAATTTCACTCAAAAAGTGGATACTTAGGGAAAGTGAGTATTCTGAGTGTAAAAACGAATACTCCCAAGGCATATAATGCCTCCTAGTACCAATTTTTTAACTTATGACTTATTTACAATTAAAAAAATTTATTAACTTAAAAAAAAATAAAAAATCCTAAGGGGGACTTAGCACATTTCCATGGGAGTTTAGGATAATGCTTAGCATGCTTAAAGATCAAAATATAATTAGCGAATAAAAAAAACACTCTAGAGTAAATTATTAGTGTTTAAGCCTTGGGTGGCTAAGCCTTTTACAAAAAACACATGCTTAAGTCATTTTATTACAATGGCTAAGCCTTTTACAAAAATCACATGCTTAAGTTATTTTATTACAATTCCTTGCAGGGTATTGTAATGTGGTAAAAAGTCGAAAAACGGCCGTACTGGCCGGCTGGACTTCTAAACTTTGAATTTTGAACAAGTATTTGTTCAATCTTTGGTGTTTCATCTGCAAGTCCATCCTAGTGCAACTTGGTGGATAACAACCTTCAATTTTCTTATACAACCTAGTGCCAATATTTTAACTTGTAATAATTGGGTTTAAGATTGAACCCCAAGTAGTTGAGACCATTATCAAATCGGATAGGTGTAAAGGAAGAATTTGAGCAATCTGTCTTTCTTCTTCATACTCCAATCCATTGAAGAGGATTGCTAATGAGTACATTGACTTTCATCCCTACCCTCCAATCCATTGAAGAGGATTGCTAATTTGAGTACATTGACTTTCATCCCTGTGCCTTTGCAATAAGGCCCAAGAATCGCTTTCTATTTTCTGGCTTTACTACTGTTCCCAGACCAAACAGCGTAACACTGTCCACAAATAATAGATGAGATAAGGACAAAGATCATTTGATTCCAATTCCCTTTATCTTTCCCTCCCATTTTTTCTGTTGTAATCATTTTCAAGCTTAAACCATCGGCTACAAACAGGGATAAGGAGGACATTTGGCAAACCCTGCCTGAGTCCTCTTGTAGCAAAGAAGAATTTCGATGAATTTTGATGGGGAGCCATTTATCAGAAATTCAGAATTGCAAAAGATGCTGAGTCCAAGCATCCCATTATCTAATTACCCATCAGATTGCTCCCCTAGTTGAATCATCAACATATTCAGATTTAACCAGCACACTTTATCATATGCCTTTGCCAAATCTATCTTGATGATCAAAGCTGAACTTTTTAAAACTTTTATTGAATGCATGCCTTTCTCTGTTGTTCCCATTGCATCATTGATCTATATATTGATGACAAACTTGAACTCTTATTCAGATATAAACCCAGCAAGAATATTTTTAAATATGTTAGCAAGGATCTTAGAGATAATTTTGTAAATATAATTACATAAGGAAATCAGCGTGAAGTTATCATTAGTCTCAGGAGGCAATAAAGGTTGCATTAAATTCCCCAACGCTTTTTCAGATACCCTGGACTCCTTTATTACCCTTAATAGTTCTTCCTCCAAGAATTCATAAAAACCACAATAAAATTCAGTTGTCCATCCATTGGGCCCGGGGCCTTTTGCTTCCTTGAAGGAATATAAAACTGATTTGAGTTCCTCTTCAGAAACCTCTGCTCCCAGTCCCTCAATTTGTTGATTTTCCATCGTTCTTGGAAAGAAAGATGCCACTTTTAAGATTCCTGATATATTGGCCCTAGGAGGTTCTTGAAACAGAAATATAAGTGTTTTATGCCTTCTTCTACCAATTCTGAGAAATTTTTGGTGATTGTACCCTCTTGCTTCCTTATTTCCCAGATACTCTTTGTTTAGCATAGTTCTAGAAGAATTTAGTGTTTTCATCACTTTGACCTACCCAGATAGCTCTATTTTTCAGTCTCCAGTCTATCTCTTCTTTGTGTAGGAGCTTCCTTACGACACTTTCTAACTTTTTTAGGTTCGAGTTTTCTTCCTCAGTAAAGAAATCCTTTTCATTATTTTAAAACATATTTTTTGTTCCTCAATTTTCATGAATTTCCTTTGATTTTCTCTAGCTTTATTCCTTGCCTATTCTACTGCTACTTTCTTGACTTTCTTCAAATTCTTGGCAAACTTGAACATGGTTGATTCCGATGAATTTGGAACATACTTCCTTCCATTCTTTATTACCATGTCTTTGAAGCCTTCTTCTAACCAAGAATGGTTGAATTTGAAGGGACCAAGTGGTTTTTGTTTTTCCTTTTCTAATTGAAAAAGGATGCGCAGGTGGTTTTTGTTCTTCCTTTTCTAATTGAAGAAGAATGCTTCAGATGGTCTGAAGACCCACCTTTGCCAAACTCATGATTTCATTCTTTCTGTTCTTCCTTTTTTAATTGAAGAAGAATGCTGCAGATGGTCTGAAGACCCACCTTTGCCAAATTCATGATTTCATTCTCCCACACTTGAATACCCCTCTTGAATACTCCCTTTCCACTTCTGAAGTTCCTTCATGTAGGAATAATAAGAACTGGTTCCGCATCACAAAGACCCATATCCTAACATAAGCACAAAGTAATCTTCCAAGGGATTCTGTCTGGCATTTCCCCACACTTCATTGTTAGATTTAAGCCACCTCTTATTTTGACATCGTCAGATTTTGCCCATACTTGGGTTTTAATATTTTCCCAATAAGTTTTCCTTTCCCCATAAGGACCATATAGGTTGATTATGTTAATCACTTTTCCCAATTCGTTAGACCTAATTTCGGTGTGAATACCTACATTTAACAGAGAAGAAGAAACAAGTTTTAGGGAATCGTCCCATCCTGTAATTAATCTCCCAATTTACCCTCTAAGTCTAATTTACTAAATGCCCAATCCCCCGATTTATGCTCTAAGTCTAATTTACTAAATGCCCAATCTTTTGAACAAGAAGCCAAAATTGGAACAACTTTAACCCCCACACACATGGTCTGTGTGTCCGTTGTAGCAAAATAATGTCCAAACAAATGTTTTAGGGCTAGCTTTTTGTGGGCACCTTCTATCCTCTCACTTTCACTTTTAGAGATAGAATAGTCATGGATGCACCTTGTTTAGGGCTAGCTTTTTGTGGGCACCTTCTATCCTCTCACTTTCACTTTTAGAGATAGAATAGTCATGCCTCACCTTGTTTGAGGCCACCCATGCTCTAAGGTCCCCTTTTATGTTTTTTTTTTTGCCTTGATCCTTTTTTCCTCTGTTTTTAGCTGAGGAAAAAAAGAATTTTCAAAGCGAAAATTGAAACAACTTTAATCCCCTCACACGTGGTCCCTTGTAGCAAAATAATGTCCGAACAAATGTTTGAGGGCTAGATTGTTGTGGGCACTCCCTATCCTTCTCACTTTAAGAGATAGAATTCATGGATGCACCTTGTTTGAGGCCATCCCTGCTTAAGGGCCCATTTTATGGTCATTTTTTTGGCCTGCCTTGATTATTTTTTTGCAAAGGACAAAAAGAATTTTCGCCCTACTCACAAAGGGATGCCTGAGTCTAATGCTAGGCCTTCTTCAATGCCATCCAAGAACCATGGGCATTATATATGAGTTAGAAATTAGAATTTGCAAATGCTAATAGAAAGGAATTAATAAACACAATTTTACTTGACTGTAGGGAGAATTCCAGTAGCAAGGTTGAATGTCCAATTCCTCAGCCTGTCAACAATGATTGTGCATATCGATTTTCACCAAAACTTCTTTCCCTGAAACCTTCATATTGTTTGGGATGACAAGTAGCAAAAATAACAATATACTAGCAGGATATACACCAGTGACGAGGTCTCTACCCGCTGGACATGTTAGGCAAGCTAAGCACCTATAAGAAAAGGATCCAAATTAACAAAATAATAATCAGTGTTCTTACCAGAAACAACTCACCATAGATATTCATTTTGAGACCATTTTGATAGCGTTTTCCTACAAATCAAACAAGGTCCCCAAACCCATGAATATTCCAAATGTGTTGTACAATAAAATCAAGCAGAATGCCTCATTCTCTTTTGCATTTCAGCTTTCTGTTATCTTTCATTACTATTCCTCTTTCATCAAATATTAATAGATCTCAGTTTTGATTTTCTTAATGAAAAATATGGTATTCCAAATGTGTTGTACAATAAAATCAAGCAGAATACGTCATTCTCTTTTGCATTTCAGCTTTCTTTTTATCTTTCATTACTATTCCTCTTTCATCAAATATTAATAGATCTCAGTTTTGATTTTCTTAATGAAAAATATGGAGGATTCCCTCATTTAAGGTATTTGTGACGTTTAATCACGCTGTTTTGTGTTTAATTTCAGGGTTAGCAACCCGCCTCCCACGCCCTGCAGACTTGCTGGCATTTGCTGAAAGTGCCATGTACAGCCCACTGTATAGGAGTTACAGATAGGATAGAGAATGAAGTTTTGGAGTGTTCGAGAAAGGGATTTTTTCATGATTATGTTTTTTTAATATTTATTTATAGTCCTGAATTTTTTTTCATGGTAAAATAGGCTTTCGAATGTAATTTGATTATGGGAAATATAGGAAATAAAATTATAAGTTTATTATGTTTTTAAAAATAACTTAATAATAATTATTAAGTTATGAAATTAGATAAAATTAATAATAAAATTATTTTTTTATAAGGAAAAGTAAGGTAAGATAAAGTTATGAAATTAGATAAAAGAAATTATAAGGTAAGGTAAGGGTAATTAAGTTATGAGAGTATAGAGAATTAATAATAAAATTATATTTTATATTACGAAGGAAATACTGGTTTTGTTTTTTATGTTTTTTAAATTCACAATGTGGAAAAATTAGTATTAATCAGTTTAATTTTTTTTTAAATTGAATATTTAAAAAGATAAAACAAATACAAAAGAATTTTATAACCTATAATCTTAAAATTAAAGGAAATAAGTCCTATCCCATCCTTATCATTTTCTTAGAAACAAACCTCTCCCCATTGAGAGCATGGTTATGATTAGATACTTAATGTATAAGAACAAGTTAAACAACATGGAAGACAAGAGGCTTCCTAAAATTGCTTCAAAATCGAGTGGTAACCACCATCGACTCAAATGATGATGGCATAAAGATGCTTGGTCTTGGCTAAACTATTGGGGAATCATGGAAGACTACCATTTTGTAAAATAAAGATATTATTAAAAAAATCCTCAAATTAAAATATAAGGAGAAAAATGTGGTGTGATAAAGAGTTAGAGGAAAAAAGAAAATTGAGCTATTATAAGGATGTAATCAATCCTAATTTAAAAGATCAAAATTATCTATTTGTTTTGCAAGAAAAAAATAAGCATTTATAAAATAAGAACAAATTCTCACTAGCTTCAATTTAGGGGCTATCCAGAGGTGCTACTAACAGGGGCTACCAAGAAAGAGGTGCCACAATGAGGTGGTGATACACAGAAGGGTTGGGGTCTTCCCCCTTCGACCCAAAGGGTCTTCCCTTGGGGCCCCTTGCCCCTTGCCCCTTGCCCGACCCCTTGGGGCCTCCATTGTCTGCCCTTGGCAGAGCCTTCTTTTATATGCAAAGTGCTTCTGTGCTCCTCTTTCTCAGAGGAGGGAACCTTTCTCAGACCCTCAGGGTCTTCTCCCCTGGTTTATTGTATTTTTGGGGTCTTCCCCCTCCGACCCTCCAACCCTCCAACCCTCCGGGTCTTCCCTTGGGGCCCCTTGCCCGGCCCCCTTGGCGCCTCCTTGGGGCCCCCATTGCCTGCCCTTGGCGGAGCCTTCTTTTATATGCAATGCAAAGTACCTCTGTGCTCCTCTTTCTCAGAGGAGGGAACCTTTCTCAGACCCTCAGGGTCTTCTCCCCTGGTTTATTGTATTTGTGAAACTGGGCGTTGGTCAATTCCTAAAAATCCATGGGATGAAAGAGTGTGTCACATTTGTGATACTAAGAAGGTTGAAGATGAAAAACATTTTTTCTTAGATTGTTCATCCTACACCCATATTAGATCTCATTTTCAAAATATTTGTCACACTACTAACCTTTTTAACCTCTTAACTCAACAAAAGTATGGTGATCTTGGAAAGCTTCTCTTAATGTTTTTCGAGCACATAAACAAAATTCTAAAGAATAGCAAGTAATGACTTACCCTAATTTAAGGAGAAAATGTGGTGTGATAAAAAGTTAGAGGAAAAAGAAAATTGAAATATTATAAGGATGTAATCAACCATAATCTAGAAGATTAAAATTATCTATCCATTTTGCAAGAAAAAAATAGGCATTTCTAAGATAAGAACAAATTCTCACTAGCTTCATAGTGAAAGTGGGTGTTGGTCAATTCCTAAAAAGTCATGAGATGAAAGAGTGTGTCACATTTGTGACACTAAGAAGGTTGAAGATGAAAAATACTCTCTTAGATTGTCCACCCTACATCCATATTATATCTCATTTTCAAAATATTTCACACTACCAACCTTTCTAACCTCTTAACTCAAAGTATGGTGATCTTGGAAATTTTTTCTTAATGTTTTTCAAGCACATAAACAAAATTCTAAAGAATAGCAAGTAATGACTTACCCTCTTAAGATACAATAGACCAATTCAGTACAATTAGTCATCATCATCATTTATAAAAAAAATTATTGTTTTTTAAAATCCATTATTATTTTAAATGTTATTTTTAAACTTTGTAAATTTATAATTTTTCTATATTTTTTTTTATAAATTCATTTTTATTTTAAATGTTAATATTTACACTTTATAATTTTTATATTTATAAAAAATAAAATTTAATATTAATTTTTTTTTTAATTTAAATTGAAAAAGTAACTTTATTTTATAGAAAAGTAAAACTTTATTTTAAATTTAACTTTATTTTATAAACAAGTAAAACTTTATATTTTAAATATTTAAATAATTTTATTATTTTCTTTTACATTTTAATAAAATCATTTTTAAGGTGAGTAATAAGATTTATTATTACAGATATTATTATATTTGATTTTTTTTGCATTTTAATAAAATCCTTTTTAAGGTGAATAATAAGATTTATTATTATAGATATTATTATATTTGATTTTTTTTACATTTTAATAAAATCATTTTTAAGGTGAATAATAAGATTTATTATTATATTTGATTTTTTTGCATTTTAATAAAATCATTTTTAAGGTGAATAAAAAGATTTATTATTATAGATATTATTATATTTGATTTTTTTTTGTGTTTTAATAGTTAAACAGAGTTAAAAAAAAATTAATACAATCTCTTTTCCTCACGTGGTGATGAGGATGTTTATATTTGTTAAACTTGAATAATTTAGGTTTATAATTTAAATTTCTAATCTAAATATATATTGGAGAATGTTTTAAAAAGAATATTTGATTTTTTTTGTGTTTTAATAGTTAAGCCAAGTGATGTTTATATTTATTAAAATTGAATTTATAATTTAAATTTCTAATCTAAATATATATTGGAGAATGTCTTAGTTGGAGAATGTCTTAGAAAGAATACGAAGACTTTTTATTATAGATATTATTATATATATATATTTTTAATAGTTAATTCAAGTTTTAAAATATTTGGTCAAATCTCTTTTTCTTTTCTTCATTGTTAACGATGTTTATATTTGTTCAACTTGAATAATTTATGTTTATAATTTAAATTTCTAAATCTAAACATGAGGATGTTTATATTTACTCAACTTGAATTATGTAGGTTTATAATTTAAATTTCCAATCTAAACATATATCAGAAAATGTTTTAGAAATAATATTAAGATTTATTATTATATTTGATTTTTTGTGTTTTAATAATTAAACCAAGTTTTAAAATCCTTAATCAAATCTCTTTTCCTATGTGATGAGGATATTTGTTCAAGTTGAATAATTTATGT
>ML787327.1:0-21777 GCA_009831015.1 Picea engelmannii
GTGTGTTTGAAGAAGTAATGGATTGCATTTTCATGCATAACCCTTAAATTTAAAACTAGAGGTTTATACCAAATTCTTGATCTCTTTAACTTGTTGAAGAAGAAACAATTGTTGTCGTAAAATGAGATGGATGATATTGATTGCAGTTTGACTTCTCGTAGCTTCGGAGGACGAGATGCTTCCCCTTTACAGTATATGGGTGAATATAGATGAAACTTTTCCATTGTGGACAATGATCAAGAGTATACCAAATACATTGATCCAAGCAAAGACAAGAAAAATGACCTAGCTCCTCCTTTGAAACAAGATTACTTTTTAACTAATTATTAGTTATTTGCAAGGAAATAGAACCGAATGACTGAGGAAACCCTAGTTCCTCCGCAGCAAGCAGACGAAACCAACAACAACAGTCCCTGCGCGGCGCACCACCTGTAGCAATATCCACACCAGGCTCTGTTGAAGCTTCACAATGGGCACGGAGGGGGGGGGGAAGCCCCCCTCGTACAGCAACATTGCTGCAAATGACCGATCTGACACTCGAGCGAAACGACCGGCCTTCGAGCCACCTCAACAGATCCGCGAGCAGCGCTTGGCCAGCGAACACGGTCTTCGAAAGGAGATGGACACGGGCGATGAAGCAGGAACCTCCCAGACAAAGCCGCACAAAGGATGGGAACCAGGCAAGTGTATACCACAGCCTTAAAAGGCACCAAGATATCTCATTAAATCTAATAGGGTAGGAGAACACACTGAGTTTATGAAAGAGCACGCCCTCATAGGGAAATTTGTAGGCCTTTGGCCCTCGGAAAGGGATCTCCACAAATGGATCAAGCACTGGTGGAACCCCAGGGGGGATTACGAAGTTCAGCTCAGCTCCAAGGGCTTCTTCACAATCATCCTATACAACTTAGAGGACAAAGACATGATCTTTGAGAATGGCCCATACTTCTTCAACTCAGCTGGGCTTTTCTTACGGTTCTGGACGGAAAGATTCAGCCCTGACAAAGAAGACTTCACCATGGTCCCGGTGTGGATCCGTTTATACTCGCTACCATAGGAGTTCTGGCTGGAGGAAATCCTAACGGGCATAGGAAACACCATAGGCCAGTATGTAAGAGCATCGAAAGCCACCAAGCAAAGAAAATACACCTCCTATGCCAGAATCTACGCTTACATGAATATCTCTAAAGCACTCTCGGGATCAATCACACTAGAATACCAAGACGAAGACTGGCAACAAACCCTAGACTATGAGCATATCCCTTTTCGCTGCAGGAGATGCCATGAGCATGGTCACCTCTTCAGAGACTGCCCCCTTACCAAGACCACCGCCAAAGCCAGCGAGCCTGCGCAAAAGGACGGATTCACCACGGTAGCGGCAAAGAGGCGCAACCCACCAAAGAGACCGATCCCAGAGCAAAAGCAAAATATTGAAACAAAGAACCCCTACGAGATCTTGAAGCACCTACCAGAGGAGGGAGAAGTCCAAGATCCGCACAATATTCAGAAGCAAGCTCAGGACATTCCCCCGAATCCAGCCCCCCCACCTCAAAGCCAGGAAGCACACATGGAAGATCGAGGCGAAGGAGATGGAGACACCCCAATGCAGCTGGACGAACGGGATCTTGCCGGCATAGACCTAGAAAAGTTAGAAGAAGCCCTGAACCAGAAAGACCTGCAAACTCTCCCTGAAGAGCAGCTACGCAAGGTACACAAAGTCTTCCTCAATTCCTCCGCAGGCTCCACGGCACGTCTAGGTATAGCCTCGGACTCGAACCCAGGCTTGAAGAAAATCTCTCGAGAAAGCAAGAGACGAGGGCGCAAAACAACACAACAACTAATCAGGGAGGCAGGCAACCTCATGATAAATTCTGGACAGATCCACAAAATCTCGGAGGTCTACCTCCAAACCCCGTCATCAACTCAATGATGAAAATCCTCACTTGGAACATTAGGGGACTAAATGGTAGGTCCAAGCAAAGGACCCTACAAGAATGTATAAAAGCTGAGAATCCAGACATGCTCCTATTACAAGAAACCAAATGTGCAGGAGCAGAAGCTGAAACCATCTTTCAGCGAATTTGGAGAAACTGCAACTACATATCAACAGACTCTGCAGGCGCCTCGGGAGGATTGGCCATTCTCTGGAACCCTGCCAGCATAAGCATTCACAACCCCTTCTCAACTGTGGGTACAATAACGGCAAGCTTCCAGATCATCGGTTCGAACCTAGAGGGGGACATCACAAATGTCTATGGACCCCAGAATCAGCAGGACAAAGACAAACTCATGCAGCAGCTAGAGCTCATCAGAACCTTAGTGTCCACACGCAATTGGATACTCGGAGGGGATTTCAACATGATCCTCACACCGGAGGAAAAAACCGGAGGCACCAAAAGACTGGAGCAAGACAACGGTAAGTTCAAAGCTCTCATTGATAATCTTAAATTAGTAGATATAGAGAACAACAATGGCAATTTCACCTGGTCAAATCGTAGATCGGGTGCCCAGCACATAGCTTGCCGGCTGGATCGCTTCCTGGTCGCTGAGGAATTAATGGAGTCGGGCTCACAACTGGAAAGCCTAATCATTCCCAGAGCTGGATCAGATCACTGGCCGCTGCTCCTCAGCATGAACATCCAAGACACACCCAAACTCAAGCCCTTCCGATTCGAAAAATTCTGGCTTCTTCATCCAGACTTCCAGCAACTAGCCAAGGACTGGTGGGCGCAGGCAGAAATAAATCATGGCTCGAACATGTACAAACTTTAGCAAAGACTAAAAAACTTTAAAATGCTGCTGAAACAATGGAACAAGAACTGCTTTGGAGACATCTTCCAAAGCATTCAAGATATCGAAAAACAGTTAGAGCAAATCCAGAAAACATTCATCTCAGGTTCCAGACCAGTCGATCTTATGCAAGAGGAAGAGACGCTCAGACAACAGCTAGAAGAACGACGAAAACAGGAGGAGATTTTATGGAAACATAAATCTCGTGTGCAATGGCTGAAGGAGGGGGAGAGAAACACCAAATTCTTTCACATAACAGTAGTGCACAGAAGGCATGTGAACATGATCACACATCTTGAAGATGGCCAAGGAAACACAATCCGAGAGCACTCAAAGATTGAGGCGGAACTCATCAACTTCTATCGGGATCTCCTAACAGAAACCCAGGAGGACAGATCAGCAACCATCCACAGAATCACAAGGCATATACCGACCTTAGTAACCCCGGAACAAAACACAACCCTCACTAGGCCTATCACGCAGGAGGAAGTGGATCAGGCTATACGAGACATGCCCTCAGGTAAGGCCCTAGGCCCAGACGGGTTCACCACCGATTTCTTCCATCATTGTTGGGACTTAGTAAAAAAGGATGTATGGGCAGTGGTTGAAGAATCGAGAGCTGCGGGTGTGGTCCTTCCAGCGCTAAACGCAACCTTCCTCACCCTCATTCCCAAAGAAGAGAGAGTCACCAATCCAAAGAACTTCAGACCCATTGCCCTCTGCAACGTGGTCTACAAAATCATCACAAAGGTTATAGCCAACAGGCTGAAACCTATACTGACACATGTCATCTCCAAAGAACAGGCAGGGTACGTGGAAGGAAGGCAGATCACGGACAGCATCATCCTTGTGCATGAGGTTATACACTCTCTTAAAACATCCAACACCCCAGGTATGTTAATAAAACTGGACCTCTCCAAAGCTTTTGACAAAGCCAGCTGGCAATATCTCAAAGCCATCCTTGAATCCTTTGGTTTCGATCAAGGCTGGGTCAAATGGATCCTCAATCTTATCTCCTCCACCTTCTTCTCCATTCTAGTCAATGGTGTGCCTTCTGCACCCTTCTCTCCTTCTCGAGGAATCAGGCAGGGAGACCCCCTCTCACCCTTCCTCTTTGTACTTATGGCGGAAGGCCTAGGCAGATCTATCTCAGCGGCAATCACAGATGGATCCCTCAAGGGGCTGCCTCTCCACAATCTTCAGCCAGCTCTCTCCCATAGCCAGTTCGTAGATGACATGCTCCTACTTAACTCCCCCTTGGCAAAGGAAGCCCTCTCGCTCAACTCTATCCTCTCTGACTTCACGGAAGCTTCAGGCATGTCTTTGAACCTGGACAAGTCCAAACTCTATTTCTTCAACACCCTCGCTCCGGTCCAGATCCATATCTCCAGACTCCTTGGCATACCAAGGAGCTCCCTTCCGTCCAATTACCTAGGTGTCCCCCTTACAGGAGCTGTTGCCAGATCCATCTCCTGGGAAAGCCTACTCCTTTCCATTTCCAACAGACTAAGCAACTGGACCTTCAGGCCCCTCAACATTGCCTCCAGGCTTGTCCTTCTAAAATCGGTTCTGCAGGCCCTCCCCACTTATCTTTTCACGGTCCTAGCGGCTCCCAAGCATGTCATTAAAGCCATAAGAACCCTGCAGCGCAACTTCCTTTGGAACGACCACCAGCCAAACAAAAAGTGGGCCCTGGTGGGCTGGGACAAAATCTGCATGCCAAAAAGTCAAGGTGGACTAGGCCTACGTGATCCAGGGAAACTCAATCAAGTAATGGGCACAAAGATCTGGTGGCGATGGCCGAAAGCTCCTGCAACAGCCTGGGCCAGCATATGGAGGCACAAGTACGCTCCACTAACACTAGAAAATCAATTAATCAGGCACAACACAAAGATCAATGGGTCCAACATTTGGAATATCGCATGGCAAAACCGCACCCTGATTCAAAACCATGCCTTCTGGGAGGTCAGGGACGGAGAGAGCGCCTTGCTCTGGCAAGACTCATGGCAACAGTTCAAACCGTTGAATGCACTTGAAGACCTTGTCGCGCTTCAAGAAGCCATTGACCCGCAAGCCTCCCTGAAAGTTAAAGACCTATGGAAACTGCAAGAGCAACACCGGCATTGGCGTCACTGGAAACTCACCCATCAGGACCTGGGCGTCACTGAAGACTTCAACCTGGATAGCTGGCACATTCAGGCCAAAAAACACCAAATACCAGTCAGAGGAGAGGCGGATATCTTGAGATGGGGCTACTCCACCGCGGGAACCTTCACAATCAAGGAAGCCTACAACATCCACAGCTGTCATCAAGCGAACGCCAAAGAGGCCATTTGGAACAAAGTCTGGAACTCAGCCATCTGGCCGAAGGTCTCTACCTTCCTCTGGCTAGTGGTGCAAAACAGGATGCTCACTTGGGACAATCTCAGAAAGCGCGGCTTCATTGGTCCCTCCCTTTGTGTGCTCTGCCATCAGCAGGAAGAAACCAAGGAACATCTCTTCAATGGTTGTAGCTACAGTCAAAGTGTCTGGGATCAAAGCGCACAAATCATGCGAAAATCGGGACAACACCGGAGCAGTGTAAACGAAACAATAGAGCACTGGGACAACATCTCATACAAAAGCACGCTACTGAACCATATCTGGTAGATTTTACCAGGCTTCATCCTCTGGCAGCTATGGAAGGAAAGAAATAAAAGAATCTTTCACTCGCAAGTCTCTCCACCGGAAGTCATTTGGGAGACAATCAGCACACGGATCAAGGAAACTATCAGATCCCGCTCCTGGAGGTTGGAGGACCTTCAAAGCACACTGGATGAGCAATATATTCTACAACATTGGCAACCCCTCCCCTAGATTCACCAAGTCAGGAGGACCACCAAACCTCCTCAAGCCAGCCCCACCACCTGGTCCCCACCACCTAATCACTTCATCAAAATCAACTTTGATGGTGCAGCCAAAGGCAATCCGGGAGCAGCAGGTTGGGGCGCAGTGGCAAGAGACCCGGAAGGGAAACTCCTGGGACTGTTCACAGGCTTCCTGGGGGAAACAACAAACAATGTTGCGGAATTAACAGGTTCACTAAGAGGTTTGCAGGCAGCGCTGATGAAAGACCATCACAACATAATCCTGGAAGGAGACTCACAGGTGATCATTCATCTAATCACCAAAATCATGAACGGAAAAACGCCTTCCAAAATTTCACCAAGATGGCGCCTCTCAGGACTGCTAGAAGACTTCAAAAATCTCCTCACCCCGGCCCTCAGCATTGTACCTTCTCATGTAAAGAGAGAGGCCAATCAAGTAGCAGACTGCTTAGCGAACGAAGCAGTTGAAAAGGAAGATGACTTATCCAGCTGGATGGATGAAGCCACAGACCCCTCAGACATCTTCAGGAGCTGCCTCGCTCTAGCCACCAGGGACATGCTCCCCCCGGATGGGGTGTCAAGAGCTCAACCAAGGACATGCGGAAGGATGCCAGGACGCTCATTAAATGGCATCAACCGGCCCAATTCCTCCGTCAATTAATCGACTTATTGATCGCACTCGCCACCTTAATGCGAAGATCCCCCTCGCGCGCGGGAGCGGTACCAGGAGGCAGAGCACTCAGAGCACAGAGTTAATGGTGATCGTGTGTATAGCCGCTAGTGGTTTTATAACGATAAGGGACAGAGCAGAAATGCATTCGGCCTTCGCAGAGCTCACTCTGTCCGAGAGACCTCTCCGTTTTCTGTCAAGGATAGAGCAGAGAGAGGGCGCCCAGCACTTCCAACCCCCACCCATCCGCATTCCTACAGAAGCCTTCATCATGCTTCGACTCAGAGGCAAGTCATGCAGAGGGGCAGCCTGGTACAGGGCTGAATCCCGGCGTAAGCGCATCCAAAAATTTGAGAAAGCCTTGGTTTTGGCGTCCATACGATGCAAGAGGCGCTCCTGGTCGACACCTATGGAAATTGTTGAACAGATCAACCCGGAGGAGGCCATGCTATACCAACCTCCCGTGGCAGAGGTAGCCGAGCACACCCACCTGGAAAGACACAGTGTTGCCCACTTGGACTTTCCCCCCCACTGCATAGTCGAGGAGGAAATCCCGCCAGGCGACACCACAGGGACAGAAAGGAGCAAGGAAAAACCGACCTGTCCAAAGGGAGACCATAAGGCAGAAGCAGAAGGAAGCACCGGTAGGCGGAAGCATGACGACGAAGGAGAACTGGACCAGCCCGCCCTCTTGGAACCCTGGCACCTGCCACTCGTTTTTGAACTTAGAAGCATGCTGAGCGACCTAGGCTATCGTCTTGACAGAATGGAGCAGCGAATGGACATGCTTTTCGCAGCCTTCTCGAAGACCACCCCGAAGAGGAAGTGTCCAACATGCGCACAGGAGTTTGCAATTCCAGCAGGCTGGCGTCGAATGGGATACAAGCGAGCGAGCTCAAGCAAACAGCCACCCAAGGGTCCTGGTTAGAAGTCTTAATACTGTTGTGGTCTAGTTAGTTTTCATAGACTTTTTAAGCGTAGGAATGCTCTGGTTTTTGAAACTCTATATCACCGCCACCCTGGTTTCCCTCGGGCAGGGCGAGCATAAATATGTTTTAACAATAGATATATATCAAGCACAGGCGGCCCAACTGTCCTGGTTTCCTGCTAAGGCAGGCCAGCTGGAGCCAACACCAGTCACTGTATACTTTGGTTTTTGCTAATATAAAAGGTCCCACCGTTTTATTTAAAAAAAAAAAAACAAGATTACTTTTTAAACAAAATTCCAAGTGGTACTAATGAGATGACTTGAGGGTTTGTGTGAAAATGGTGATAGAGCTCTATCAAATGAAGTCTAAAAGTTGAACACAATTCCAAGTGTGAATTACTTGTTGAACACAATTCCAAGTGGTACTAATTAAATGACTTGAGATAGGGTCCATGTGAAAATGGTGACTGAGCTCTATCAAACGAAGTTTGAAAGATGGAATCTACAAAGAAATTGATCTTCTATTTAGGGCATATGAGCCTCTACATTGAATTATAAATGGAAATCTTATATATTGGGATATGTCTCTAGTAAAGGAAAATTCAGATGACAATGTGGAGTAATGGTTTATTTTCTTCCACCTTCCACCTTATGAAAGTATAATAACACCAAAGTGACAATTTAGTTGAAAAAGCCTTGTGACATTATATATAAATTCAATGTGACAATTTTGAAGGATAGTGTTCTCTTTCAAAGAAGGAAGGAAACGATACAAAATATTCCTTAAAAAAATGAACTATGTTTAAGCCAAGAAGCTACAAACTAGCTTTGTATTGTCCTCTCTACAAAAAAGGACAATTGGAGAATTACAAAGTCCAGTGTTGGAACTTGGAATGACAATATTAAATGGAAGAAGACATAGGTTTTTAGTCTACCTAGAAAGTGGCAAGCTCGTAGTTAAACATTATAGTGTGTAAAGTCTTTGTGTGGTTGAAGTTGGAATAAAAATGAAATTTTATAATTTAATATTAAAATTGGCAAAGTCATTTCAAATTAGGTTTGGTATGCATAGTACAAGATAATTTGTAATATCATATATGTAATGTCTTTGACTAGAAGGGCACAAAGACCCTCACCCAAGTCCTCAAGGAGACGAAACTTGGGGTTGCTCCGGCACCCAAGTGTTGGACTAGTTGGGAAAGTGGGAACCTTATGCATGCAAACACGCCAAGGGGCTTTCCCAAGTATGAAGCGACCAAGAGATTGTTGTGCGCCAGTATGAGGAGTGCACCAAAGTTGGGGCGCATTGGTCCCAAAGGGCATGACGGTTGATGAGCGCATGGATTCTTTTGGGTCCACGAAGGGGTGTGAAAATTCATTTGGACACATAGGCTCATGAAGGGGCACAACACCTCCAAAGGATGCAATGGTTCACGATGGTGACCTTTGGAGTCCCTATAAAAAAACAAGGGTGCACAACCAAGGAAGGAAGATTTTGGAAGACAAGGAGAGCAAGATCAACTCTATGATTCTAAGGCAGACTTAGACGAAGAGGGCCAAGCTCCATCAAGGAGCCAAGTCACTTCACTTGGGAGGACTTGTGTTTCCTTGAGGTGATTTTGTGGGCAGAGTTGGGGTGACCTTCTTTTTGGCTAAGTTTGGGGAAAGTCTTGTCACAGGTCTAAGGAGGCATGCTAGAAGACATAACCACAAGTTTGTGCAGAGCCTTGTAGCAGAGAAGAGACAACAAGTTTGCGGTTGAGGGCATTCCTAAGGTGCATAATAGAAGGTTGTGGAGATGGTCGTGACAAAGAGTCTTGGTGTGGCGAATTTGTATGAGTTCCTTGGTGAGGTGAGGCAAGTCTTGTGACTTCGCCTAGTTGTAAACCGAGCTGATAGTGCTCATATTGTAACTATTTTACAATAAAAAAGACCTAGCTAGGTGTTAGGAACGGTTTGTGTCGCCTGCACTATATCTATTTTTGTCTTCTTTGTTTCGCAAGTGTTCTCTTCGTTTCATGGATGTATGCTTATATACAATTAAGTGTTAATATATTAACAATTATCGGGTATACAAGAGTTGCACTAGTTTAGGAGTGTACTCACCAGTAGCCTAGAATGGGATATGGGTATGCTCTAGGTGAAGAGGTATAGTCCGGATGGAGTATCCTTGGTGTTTCCAAGTAGCCAAGTGAGAAACACCATGGTGTCACACACTCTCAAGAGGTGCACGATCGCAAGATTTAGCTAGGCAAACTATGGGGACATGATAGATGGTATCAGAACAGTTTGATGCTCTTCACCACTCCTACAGAAATAACAATTGTGGTGGGGGGAACTTGTTAAGGAGACAAACTGTTGCGAAGGAAATTCAGTGGGAATGTTCGCAGAATTGGTGAACCGTTCGATGTAGCGAACTGGTTCATCACATACTTTGCATCAAACTTACGATAGAGGGTTCAATTGATAGTGCGGTGGAAGGTTGGTATGGGTGCACACCTTATATAGATTGAGAGAAGACTTGGTTGGTTTGATGCGTGATGAAAGTAAGTGCCTAAATTGGTGTGCACACCTTGGAGAGACCAAGTGAAAAGTTCATTAGGTGAACCAAGCACTTGGAAAAGGCAGGTGAATGTAGGATTTGTCGCATGAGTTTTCGCAAATCTAATCGCAGAAGTGATCACATAAATGAATGCAGAGGGTGATCGCAGAAGTGATTGCGAAGGGGAGTAGTTTTGGGTCATAGTAAGGTGAAGCACTTGGGTGTGTTGGACAAACTAGGGAAACCTAGAGCATATTTTCAATAGGCAGCTGGTTGGGAATGTTTCCATCATGATATATTCATGTTGTGCATCACCGAGAACAACGGTTGATTTGAGCTAGGTTGTTGGGTGAGTGGGTCAACCACAACCTTTGAATGAGGTGACTCTTTGCAGAGTTACAATAGTCATTAAGCAGTAGTATTACTTGATAGTCAGGCGATGGGCGCATGGTTTCTTGAAGCAGAAGCAGTCAAGGTGTGAAGATGGCAAGCCATTAGAGATTACTTCGGTCAGTTGCATGTGAAGTTTGGGACTTAGACAAATTTTTGAAGTGGATGAATGGACTCAACCTTGTATCACAACGAAGGTCTTGCAGGTTTGTGAAGTTGCGAACGGTAACTAAGGGGAGTTCATGCAGAAATTCGGTTGCTTGGGCAAGTGAAGCCCCAAGACAAAAGACTTGAACCATGGGTGCAACCAAGGATGTCGTTGGAAAGGTATGGTTGGTTTCAAGTTCTTGCATTTCCTAAGTGTTGAAATGACTCATTATTTGAAGGAAAGTTATATGAATTGGTGGTTCAAGTGCAATTTGTTTCCTTAGTGAAAACCAACAGACTTGAGGGTGACTTAAGTGGTGCAAATTCAAAGAAGTCTTGTCTAAAATTGGGACGTATTGATGGGGTGAATGTCTGAAGAACTTGGGGAGACTTGCTTAGACAATTCCTATGGTGGAATTAGGAAGATTTGGATGCATCCATGGAGGTGTCTTGATGAAGTTTCCTAACTCTTTGATGAGGTGCATTCGACAGGTCGTTGCAGTGAAGTAGGAATTGATTTTTGTACGTGTCAAATTTGAGACGATGGGTGAGGCGCCCTGTTTCTTGGTGCCTTAACCATATTCATTGGTTCATGCGATGACTTGATAGTTGCGATGACAATTCCAAATTTTGGATGCTACAACAGGTGCAAGGAAGTTTCGTTCTAGGATATGGATGGAGTCATCAGATAAGTCGACCAAGAATTGTTGACAGACAACTTGGATGGGCAGAACATAGACCAAGTGACTTGGATGGTGTTTGATTTCCTTTGGTATGGGACATTGGATGAGTCAAATCACACATTGGTGACTTACAAATGATTGTGTGATGACTTAGAGATATGGGAGGGTCTTTGGTTGGGGTTGGTAGAAGTATTGGTGCAAACATGCCTAAGGCATGGAATTTATTTGAGGTGACTCATTCTACTTGGACCACTTTGGATAGTTCGTTGGGATGTTTGAGGAGTGTAGGCCCATTGGCTACACTCATTGAAGAGAGGTGAATTGATGAAAGGGGGTAAGTTGAGGACTTGCCTTCATTTGGATGATTGTGCAGATAGGTAGATTACAACATGAAGAGATTACTTGGACATGGGTGTTTCTCTTGCTTTGGGCAACAGGGTTGAATGTGAATCCTAACCACTCCAACACATAGAGATTTAGATGCAAGAACATGGTCGAGTGATGGAGTAGTGTCGCAAAGGCAGTATGTATGTGAAGTTCACGGTGAAGATGGAACATTGCATATCTGACGACGCAGATGAGGATGGGGAGAATTTATCCAAGGAAAATAGACTTGTGGACATGATCACAATTTGAGTCACAAGGGATACATTGGTTGGATGTGCATATGTGCATATTTCCCTTGACTCTTTGTAGACTTGAATGATATGCGAACTTTGTGCAAAGATTGGCTAACTATGCCATGAGGTGGACAATGGAGTCAAGTTGTTGCAGATGAATTTATTTTGGGGTGACTTCATAGTGAAACAAGGTGAGCAGCGACCTTACCTTGGTCTAATATTGTTGTGTGGATGGAGTGATAGAGATGCAGACAAAAAACACTAATTTTGGGCACGAGGAAGTGCATTCTCATGAGTTGGGCACGATGGTTGGAATAGTTACCCAATTGGTCCAAGGCATGGGGGAATTTAGTGTGAGGAGACATGGCAGAGTTGGCTGAAGTATGGGAACAACAACAAGATCACGTTATTTCAACACTTAGGAAATTTTTTGAAGTGAAGTGGACAACAATCAATTGTAGTAGGCAAGGAAAATAACAACATAATCGAACAACAACAAGGTAGCAACATCGCAACAAGATAGTGCAACAAAGTTAGGTGAATTTCATCCTTGGATTTGGGTGAAGCGGTCGTATTAACTTAGGCAAGATATTGTGTGGAGTTGTGTGCAACACAGTTTGGTTGGTTTGTGGAAACTTGGGGTTTCCACTTTGGCAGAATTAGGGGTTTCCATTTGGCATGAAACTTGAGGTTTCCAACAAACTTAGTTGTAGCAGAAGCACAAGTTCGGACAAAGAATTGGAGATCACATATTTTGTGGATTTTGTCGAGGATGACAATGACTTTAGGTGGGGGAGGATATAAGGTCTTTGGTTAGAAGGGTGCATAGGCCCTCGTCCAAGTCCTCAAGGAGATGGAACATGGGGTTGCTTTGACACCCAAGTGTTGGACTAGTTGGGCAAGTGGGTGCCTTAGGCATGCAAACATGCCAAGGGGCTTTCCCAAGTATGAAGTGACCAAAATATTCAGGTGCTCCAATATGAGGATCGCACCAAGGTTGGGGCACACCGATCCCAAGAGGTACGTCGGTTGACGAATGCATGGATTTGTTTGGGTGACCAACTATGAAAAGGTGTGTGATGAATCCTTTGGACACATGGGTTCGTGAAGGGGCATGCCACCCCCAAAGTACATGAAGTTTCCTGATGGTAACCTTTGGAGTCCCTATAAGAGAACTAGGGCACACAACCAAGGAAGGAAGATTTTGGAAGACAAGAAGAGAAAGATCAGCTCTGTGATTTTGAGGTAAACTTAGAAAAAGATGGGAGAGCTCCCTCAAGGAGCCAAGTCGATCCACATGGGAGGACTTGTGCTTCCTTGAGGTGATTCTATGGGTAGAGTTGGGGTGACCTTCTTTTTGGCTAAGTTTTGGGGAAGTGTTGTCCCAAGTTTGAGGAGGCATGCTAGGAGATAGAACCGCAGGTCTCTGTGAATCCTTGCAGCAGATAAGAGATGACAAGTCTGTTTTTGAGGGAACATCTGAGGTGCCTTGTAGAAGGTTGTAGAGACGGTTGTGACAGAGAGTCTTGGTGTGAAGAATTTGTATGAGTGTCTTGGTGAGGTGAGGCGATTCGTGTGACTCCTCCCAATTGTAAACCGAGTCGGTAGTGCTCATATTGTAATTTTTTTGCAATAACAAAGACTTATTTGGGTGTTACACATGGTTTGTGCTTCCTGCACTATATCTATGTTTCTCTTTTTTGTTTCGCAAGTGTTCTCTTTGTTTCATGGATGTATGCCTATATATGACTAAGTGTTAATATGTTAACGATTGTTTAAGTTTACAAGAGTTGCACTAGAGTAGGAGTGTGACTTACTAGTAGCCTATAACATAGTATGGGTATGCTCTAGGTGAAGAGACATAGTCCGGACGAAGAATCCTCGGTGTTGCCAAGCAATCAAGTGAGAAACGTTGTGGTGCCACACACCCTCAAGAGTTGCATGATCGCAAGATTCATCTAGGCACATTGTGGGGATGTGACAATATAGATAACAACCATAAGTTAAATTTGTCAGAAAAACATGACAATGAAACCATCAATGTTGTTAGTATCAAAGAGAAGGAAAATGCTATCACATCAATTGGGGATTTGCACCCCAAAACCAATGTTTAGATTAAAGTTTTTAATACAAGTAATCTCTTTTAAATTTTTCTCATTCCACAATTGTTACATATATAGAACAAACAATTTCCCTTGAAGGTGCAAAAAGTACTTCATTATAAAGTGAAGAAGTCAAAATGATTTATTTTTAAATTCAGTTGAGGAATGAGAACTAGAATGGTGTAATCTTAAAACTTTGTTGAAGCAATCTTAATTTTTTTTTGCTAAGCTTTTATAGAATAAATAATTTGAAGGTTAATGACGCTACAGAAATACTAGAGATGGAAAATCAATCTTTATATAAATATATATTGGGAAAGGATAATACTTAGGTTGAACAAGGCAAGACAAAAATTAATTTATAATATAAATCAAGAACAAAGAGAAAATGTTCGATGCATAGACATAAACTCTTTTTCCAAACAATATATTTTAAAATATGAAAAAGCTAATAATTGAATACTTAAATGTAAGTAAAGTAAAAAAAAAAATCCATTCTTAGAAGTGATTATACAAAACTTACAAACCCCAGATAATAAGTTTTTTAAACAATTAATCAGAAGATCCACGATGATAGTTCTCAACTCATTTCAGATCTCAAAACTAAATCCATCTTCAAAACAAGTAATCAAACGAAAGAAAAATAATAAATAGTGAACAACAAAGAAGAGACCAAAAGGTCAACGAGGTCGGCCATCCAAAAGAGAAAGCACGCACACTAGAAAGAAAAATACTAGAGATAAAAGAAAAAACCTACACTAAAAATATTATTCATTTATTACAAATTTTAAGTTAATAAATGGTATAGCCTTGTTTATATATATATATATATATATATAATAAAAATAATAATATTTAATATTTTATAAAAATAATGAAGTCTTATGTCTAGAAGTAATAATAAAAAAATCTAATAATTATAATAAGTTTTGGAGGTTAGGTGAGGTATTTATACTTTAAGAAATGGCCATTGGCTATAAAGGAATCCCTTGTCCCAGAAACAATAGATTCTCATACACCAATTTAATGTCTCTTGTCAATAACCTTAAAAATAAATTGTTATTATTATTATTAATTAATTTATTTATACATAGTAATAAATATATTATAATAATAATTCCTAATTTTATAATAATAATAATAAAAGGTGAAAAATATATAATAAAAATAATATTTTGCATCTAATAATAATAATATCTAATATTTAATAATAAATTTATCCACATACTAATAATAATAATAAAAAGTCATAAATATATAATAATCTTCGTTGTATGTTTATAGCAACCCCTTCAAGTGATGTTTCTGCGTTTTAGTACACCCTTCCATGGATGTCTTTACTCTTACGAATTCATCTTCATTTTGATTTTCTGTTGATAAAAGCAAAACATATATTTGTTATTGGAACTAATTAACTTCTTGGCTTGGTTGGCACTTTCCTTTAGACATCCTTGATAATGTAGAAATTTTCATCTTTAATTAGTTGGTAGTGGTTGGCTATATGCATGAAGATTGAATCACTCATATACATGTAAGAGCTTCCAAACACTACTCTACACATCAAGGATACTTCTTCCAATTATACTTAATAATAATAATATCTAATATCTAATAAAAATAATATATAAAATTACATTAGAAACTTAAACTATATAAAAATGGAAACCTAATAAAATAAAATAATATATATATATAATGGTGAAGTCAGAGATTAAATTTGTGTATGAGATCTTCTCAATTTATGATAAAGTTTATAAAGATATACATACTTTACCTCTTCTGGAATAAATATAATAATAAAAATATATAATATATATGATAATAATAAAATATTATATTAAAGAATAAAGATAAATATTTAAAGTACTAATTAAAATGAATAATATATATATAAAAAAGATATATTATAATAGTAGAATAGTATATTAAAGAACACAAATAAATATTTAATCTTAATAAAAATAAATAGTAAAAAAATATAAAAAAGGAGAAGATATATAAGTAATGAAATAAAACAAGAAAGGCAGAAAATAAGAAAGATTAATAAGCCCATACAAAATGAAAAGAAGCTAAAAACAAGATCAAAATAAAAGACAGGAAAACAACAAAAACTAAAAATAGAAAAGAGATTAGACAAGAATCAAAGAAAGACAAGTCAAAAACAAAAAAGACAAAAAGATTAAAATAGAGAAAAATAATAAAAATGAAAAGAACTAAAGTAATATAAATGAGAAACATGAAGATGAAACCATAATAATAAGAAAATAAACTAACAACAATGAAACTAGATTAGAAAAGAATCAAAGAAAGACAAGTTAAAAAAAAAGATAAAAGTATTAAAAAGGAGAAAAGGAAAATGAAAATTAAAGGAATATAAACTAGCACAGTCGCAAAGTGGCTGGTGTTGCCACTGGTGAACGCTCAAAGTTATCTGGACAGACAACACTGGTGTTGCCACTGGTGAACGCTCAAAGTTATCTGGACAGACAACACTCTGGTGAATTGAAATGCTTGGACAGACAACACTCTGGTGAATTGAAATGCACGGACAACGGAAACGCACATAGAGCTGAGGAAATCCAAAAGTTAATCTTAAATGTGGTAATTCCAAAGGTTAATCAGTTAAACATGGCAATCATATGGTGGTATAGTAATTTCTTAATATGATTAGGTAAATGTTAAAAAGATTAGGTAAATGTTAAAAAATAAACAGGTCAACTGATGCATTCAAAAATACAAGGAAGTTATGAAGAGTAAATCACATTCATTGATTTGGGAGGACGACTAAAAATATTCCATCATTTTCAATTGTTAGCCATCAGATTAGAATTTTAGATTTAAAGGTGATTAATTGTGCCCATCTCCAATAGGTATATGCCTTTCGGCTTAACAAGAGGACAGATAAAAATAAGAAAAGAAATCAACAACAAATAAAGAATAAAGAAAGAAAAAAAAGTTAATTAAACAAACACTGAGAAGCAAATAAAACACAAATAAACAAATAATAAAAAAGGAATGACTAATACTCTAAAAAAAGACTCTAAAAAAAATATATCCAAAATATATCCAAAAGAACAAATTAGAAGTAGGAACCAAGGATAATAAAATCACACTCCCTAAAAGATAAAAGCTAGAGAAAGTAAAAACAAATAGAGATGGACAAAGATGAGAAGAGAACAAACCTTGATGATTTGCTAGAGAAAGTAAAAACAAATAAAGATGGACAAAGATGAGAAGAGAGCAAACCACTATGATTTACCTGGTTCTTCTAAGGTGGATAAGAGGGAGCAATTTATTGTTGATCTACAAACCCCCATCTCTACCAAAGAAATAGTTGACTACAACACATCCTTGAAAACTGATAAGGAGGGTTATACGATGCACAACATGCATGAGAGAAATTTTATTCAATTTTTGCATAAGCATAAAACAAACGAGGACAATAAGGATGCAAAGAAAGTTCTCAACCTTTCATCCCACATTCTAGAAAGAAAGTTCTCAACCTTTCATCCCACATTCTAGAGACTGTGGAATTAAGTGTGCTACGAAAAGGTCTTAACTTTGTGTTGGCCCCTATATTTGTCTCGATTGATAACATCATTTGCAACATCAAGGATAGAATATGATCCATAACTAATGAGGACAAAGAGAGTATTGGATAGGATTGTGTGGTTATATTGAGAAGATATAAACCTCCAAGGAGCAATATCAACAAGGCAGAACATCAAGCACACAAGAATCTCAAAAGCAACACCAAACTAGTGATCCCAAGGGAAGAAAAAGGTGGGTATATTGTAATTATGAACCTTGATGATTACAATAGGAAAATGACTGAACACCTCACCCAGAGCGAGAGCTACATGAATATAACAAACAACCAAATATCAAGAATAAAAAAAGAGGTAAAATGGTTGTAATAGGTTCCATCCTTGATGACAAAACCAAAAAAATGATTACTTCCTAGTTGTGAAATAACCTCAAGGATCTATGGTCTACCTAAAATCCATCAAAATCCTTGCTAGAGAAGATCGCTATTTTAAGCATCACATAATGTAAGCAATGAATATTATAAAACACCCCAACAACCTTTATAGAGATGGGGGTTTGGACCTCAAAAGAACTAGGTAAATTGGAGAGGTTTGCTCTCTTCTCATCTTTGTCTCTCTCTATTTGTTTTTACTTTCTCTCGCTTTGATCCTTTTGGGTGTACTATTTTATTATCCTTGGTTCCTATTTCTGGTTAGTTCTTTTGGACAAATCTTTGTTTTTCTTTTGGTTTAACTAATTTTGGTTAGATCTTCCGATTTTTTAGAATATTGGTCATTCCTTTTAGTTTATCCTCTATTGTTTTGTGTTTCTTTGATGTTTGTCGACTTATCCTTAGTTCTTGATTTTTGCCTTCTTTTTCTTTTCTTTCTTTATCCCTCTTTGTTGTTGGTTTCTTTTTTATTCCTTCTTGATCATCTTAAGCCCATAAAAAAAAAATGAAGAAGCCCGTGAAAACACTTTTACCTTCTTAAAATGGGACATCATTATTAATTTTCATTAATTTTTTTTTTTTTTGATTATTTTTGTATAGTACTAAAATGTTATTATGCCTTTTAAATATGTAACTAAGAAACTAGAATTAAAAAGCTTCTTAAAAGGTTTATATTAAAAAATAATTTTATCTAAAAAAAAATTATAATGTTTATATTGGAAAAATAATCAATTATCTCGTTAAATTGATATAGAGATATGAACACTTTAAAATGGATGGATTCCCCTCAATTAAATGGTTCAATCAACAACACTAAACATCAAATACATTTTTTATTTATTTTTATTTATTTTCCATCAATCTTTTTAATTTCAGTGAAAAGATCATTCTTACAGGGCTATCCATTATTCAAGTGGAAACCATATGAGGTAATTCTTTAAATTTAAATAAAAGTTTAAATTTTAAATAGATGAATTTAAAATCAATATAAAATAAAAGAGTGGTGAAAATAATAAGTTTTTAAATAGATGATTTTGAATTCAGTACGAAATAAAAGATTGGTGAAAATAATGAGTTTTTAAGTTTTAGGGATAGCCAACAACAAAGCCGAATCCTATGCATTATTACAAGGGATTTAATTAGTAAAATAACGCCAAATCTCAAGCTTCATTGTAGTTGGGGACTCTAAAAATACAATCAGATTTTTTTGTTTCTTGCTCCTCTCCAAAGGAAATTCACTTAAATATTCTTATGGATCACATTCATCTCTTAATTTGGAATCTTCAAGTTCAATTCTATCATGTTCTTCGTCAACATAATATTGAAGCTGACAAAATGGCCAATAAGGCGATAGTAAGGACCCCTGGTTTCATGGGCGCTGAAGGAGTGGAGAAGATAGTCACCCCCCCGTGACCAAATGCTTAGGAAATTAGGAATAATCTTAAGTCAACATGTGGTGTGCTAGTTGATGCGTGACAAAATCTTGGATAAGACATATGTGTTTGTGGAGCAGTCAGAACATAACTTCAGCGCATGGGTGGTGGTTCAGTTCGGGTTATGCGAAGCGACGTCGGTTCAATCTCAGGGGAAATGAAATGGATCTCAAGTCGTTCTGCCCTATTATAGATATTGGCAATGCATGACAAGTACATTGGAAACATGTAATATCGGGAGCAGTCTTCAACATGAGCACGAATTGAGAAATGGTGTGTGAATGAATTTGGCAACTCCAAGTAATTCAAGTACTTCCCATTTCAAATAATCATTGCAACAACGCCTGCTCATCCTTTTTTAACATTATGAGCGATCTGGGAGGTATTGTTGTTAAATTCATCTTGAGAGTAGTATTGGAAGTTTGCTAGGAGAGCAATTTTGTTACCCTACCTTGGGATTCTTCCGGTTCTTCAATGTTTTCATTGGGAGGTTTCCCAGTTTCCATAGTTGCAACTTTGGGAGGCCATTGGGCAACCATTCAATGTTCAAAATTTAATCCTCACAGTTGCTCTGAGACATTTTCCTTGATGTATAGGTTTTCTTTGGTTAGGACTTTTTTTTTCTCAGAGTCTGATATTCTCCCAAGCCTAATTTTAATAGGGCATTGGTATTCTTCAATTCAAATAAAAATCATGGAATTCAGGGATGTTGTTCAACATTCGGAGGGAGACTTGGATGTGGTCGAGTTCGAGGATCGTCATAGGATATAAATTCATCTCTGTACCCTTAGTTCGACAATCACTTATTCTTTATAAACACTATCTCATCACATAATTTTAATAGGCCAACTCTAGGATGAAATATATTCCTTGAGGAGCCAAAACGAGGACCTGGAATTTCGGTTGGCACAGATAGAGGAGATCAGTGGGAAACATTCTTCAGCTGCCAGTGCGAGGATCGTCTCAACAGTCTCAGTGGCTCCAATTCCAGATCTCAATGAACCTGTGGTGACATTGAAGGATTGGGACTAGTAGGGAAAGAAGTGGCTCCAATTCCAGATCTCAATGACCCTGTGGTGACATTGAAGGATTGGGACTAGTAGGGAAAGGGAGCCATTCAACATGGAAATGGTAGTTAGCTTTCAAATATTTTGATTTTTATCTATGTTTTGTCTCAGTATGTGTATTAACAATATTTATTACCGTATCTATACTTTCCAGTGTAGTAGTAGTGTCAAGATATGGATAGATATTAGGGGAAGGAAAGACTTTTGTTGGGAGGAAGACATAGTTCAACTAATTTTGATGAATTCTTATGAAACTCTAAAACCGTTATCATGTACTCGGTGGTCTTGACCACACCTTTTTAATGCAAATAATTCCCCAATTTTTTTTTCACACCTTTTTAATGCAAATAATTCCCCAATTTTTATAAAAAAAAAGGAAAAATATTTAAATTTTAATAAAATTTTAAACATGACTATGAACTTAATACAAAATTTAAAAAAAATGGTGAAAAGAATGAGTTTTTGAGTTAAGACATTCAAATTTTATAGAAATCAAATGTAACATCATATAAATATTCACCATAAAATGTGACATTACATAAATAATCACCACAAGATAATCACAGTAATAACAAGTACAAACAACTCCTAGTATAAATAAATAATATATAATAATAAAGTAATAACAAGTACATGCAACTTATAATATATAATAATATCTTTGAATACGTATTTACTTAAAAACAGGCACAAACAACTTATAATACATAGTAACAAGTTTTGATACATATTTAATTTAAAAACATTTTTCCCAAATTAAAAATATATATATATATATATAAACAACGAAAAAACTTATCTTTAAACTTTAAAGGAAATAAAAATGGGATTTTGGTAAAATATGGGATATATATAGTAGAAATAAGGGTTTTTTTTATTGGAAAGGTGTATTGGGAGGGGTTCAACAAAAGGATTTTGCTAAGTGTTTTTTAATATCTAGTGAATTTTGGGTATTCTTTAATATCTCATGAATGCATGGGTTCACTAAGTGGAGACCCCGTGTTTGAACCTCACAATTTTTTTTTTAAAAGATAAGAAAGATGAGGACACACTAGTGCTAATCAAGGAAGAATTAAAAAATAAATTACAAATTGAAACAACTTGTCAAGGTAAGATTTAATGACCATAAATATGACATACTCAGTAAAACTTTGAGTTTAAAAGGGTCAGGAATATTTATAAATGAATGTCTCATTCTAGAAGACCAATCTAAATTAAGGAAGAAAGTTCAAAAGGTAAAAGAATCCAAGAAGGAAGGAAAATTGACAATATTTAGGAACAATAAAGTTGTTATTAGATATAGAGACCAAAAAGATAATAATAAATAGGAATTTGGGACACTATGGATCCTCTATTGGAACTGTTGTGGCTTTCCATGGAGCAAAGGCCTTATGTTAAGTTTTTTTTTTTTAAATAAGAAAGTGATATTATATATGGTGCCTGCTAGGGCTGGAAAGAGGTTCCAAAAATACAAAAGTAACAAGCTGGAGTTGCTGGACTGCCCCTACAGAGGGGAAACCAGTCCAGTCAGCTTCCAAGTCATCTGTCTTAGACATTTG
>ML787327.1:28127-40719 GCA_009831015.1 Picea engelmannii
TCCGAGGGCCATAGCCCCAGAAACTTTCCGATCAGGGCGTGATCCTGCATATATTGTTTCTGCTCCTCAATGCGGGGCGAGTTTATGATGTATTTTGGGGCTTTTGGGGCTTGCGGAATGCACTTACCGGGGATCCAAGGAGCCGAGGCGTTTGCAGGGCTGTTTTCCTTTGCTGAGTCCATGTCCGTATCCCTATCCTTGAACGTGCCTTCGACCAGAAACTGTGCGCGCATTTCAGGAGGGGTTTCGAAGGTCGGTCTCCTCCATTTGATGTCCGGATCTATATTAGCGGTGACTTGGCTGTAGGATGCTCCTGTCGGCGCTTCCCCAGGGTGATGTGGGAGCCCCTGCGGGGCCATCGTAATGTTGCAGCAGTCCGCTGCGGCGGATGAAGATGAAACCCTAGCTTCAGAGCCGGGGTCGATCAATCTCGTGATCCGACTAAGGCCTTATGTTAAGTTGGATCCCAAGTGAAATTGAAATTATATTGCTAATTGAAACTTGGGAGCATGAAGATTCCAAAGTCCCTAACATAGAAGGATTTTTCTTGTGGTTGGTTTGGAACAAGAGATCCTACTATATAGGTATTGGATGCATAGCTTGTTAAATAAAAAAGAACAATTTTCCTCAAGTTATTATTCACAATAAAGATTGTTTCAATCAATACATATGCATGGAGATTTCAGATATTAATAATAAGAAAATTTATATAGACATATGTTATTTCATGCTTATTAATTACACCTTTAATAAGAAAAATAACCTAGATAAAAATTGTCTTTGCAATGGCTTAGAATAGAATATTTATAGCCTAAGAAAATGATTTGTAAATTGTTGTAGATATTCCACTAGAACAATTCATCCCAACATATCTTGCAATATTCTAAAATATTTTACTATGCAATTTATTTCCTTAGAACCCAGATTTCTTATTACTAGTGTTTCACCTAAAAGTTGTTCACTTGTGCCCAAAGGGGTTGGATCCAATGGTGGAAAGAGAGGAGTTTTTCACCGTTGGGTAAGGTTCAATTCCCATGAGGGACTTACTTGGAGCCATGGGGGCACCTTGAGGTAGTGGTCGAATGTGTGGTTGCACTCAGATATACTATATTCAATGATATTGTGACTTGTACACACATAAGTGGATCAAAGCCCACCCCCATGTCCTTCAAATTTTATGGTCAATTCCCGCTAGCTCAATCGGTTAAGGTGTGGGTTTCGTTTGCTAGGCGACCTAAGTTAAATACCCTTACAATGAGTTTAGATGGGAGGAGACACCCAAAAATCTAGCCATGTTAAGGGTTGGTGTGACCCAGGCTGGGTGTGATCCCCAGGTGATTTTGACAGCTTAGAGGCCCATGGGTTGTGGTTTCTTAGCCAATGATTAAAAATGTTGGCCCCGTAAGTTACAGGAAAATTTCTAACAAACAAAAAAAATTGTTCACTTGTAAAATTTACACAAAGTTCACCGAAATACACTATCAAATAGTATGTTTTCCACCCATTTCACCACATTTTCCACCTCCACTAACCTCTAGAAACGTTTGAGACAAACTTGGATTTTAACCCATCGGAGCTAACACACTTTATTAGGGACACTCAATGTAGGTATGTCACTAATAACGTGACTTTTGATGATGAATTTTTAATAACTGTCACTATTGGTGCTACCCCCAAAACCTACACTAGTCTGTAAAAACCACGATTTTGACTATTTTGGGTGGAATTTTCTAGAAAAGGAACACAATTATAAGTGGAAATTTATGAACCCTAATTGTTATCCTTATCCTTGATATGGTCAATTAACCACTATTTTTATGACCATGTCAAGGGGGTTTAACCATGTAGCACTCCCACTACTAACCCAACAAAAAATTTCTTATACCCATCAACTAAATGTGTGTAGCAAGATAAAAACAGATGCAACTAACATAAAATATTTAAAACATGAATGCAATTCCATTTATGTGCACACAATGGAATTTAAATACTCATAAAATATAGTAATATGCACAATAATTAAAACCCATGAATAACAACAATGAACCAAGATAAAACACTTATCTTTGTAACCAAATGTGCAATCAAGTGCATAGGACGAACGTTCCACCCAACCATAGACTTGTTGCTCTAAATCTCAATAGAAATTCACCCCCAAGATGGGGCTATGAATCTATAATAAATGATGTCTCCTAAGGGTTTCTATTGTTCACTCTCAGCCCATCCCAATCCACTAGTTCTTTTTCCCCTCAACCTACATAACCACACAGTCCCTCAGGCTATCTCACTTCCCTCCGGGGCTCCAACACAATTTGGCTAGGAAATATCTCTTGCTAGGGACTCCAAGGATGCTAGCTACAATAAGAAAATATCACAAGGAATGGTATCCCCTTCTCTACCACATAATCCCTCAGGCTATCTAACTTCCCTCTGGGGCTCCAAGACAAGTTGGCTAGGAAATATCTCTTGCTAGGGACTCCAAGGATTCTATCTGCAATAATAAATTATCACAACATCAATCTCACTGGATCTTATACATAAATCTCACTCTGTAGGCCTAACAACTTTATTCTTCATGCAATTATAGCTCCAACAAGATTCCCACAAAACCACTATGGTTGTATTCAAGCTCCAACAGTCAAAACACTCTTTTCGTCCCCACAAACTTCCTATAAAAACAACCTACAATACCCATTCAAATTTCCATTTCACCCATGCATGTTGACTCTCACATTCCCCAATGTTGATTTTACTCAGGTCATCATACTTGATCAAGGTTCATCATACTTGATCTTTTCCTTATAAAAGGTTGGAAACCCACTTAGAAATCTCTGTATTTTTACTTTCTCATCACCAATGAACCTGACATACTTTAACAATCCCAAGAACTTCTTCTCGTACTCTGCCATAGTCATGCTTCACAACTTGAGTTCAAAGAACTCCTGCATTTTCTTGTCATAGAAATGCTCTGAGAGGTACTCCTTCTGAAAGTACTTCTTGAACTGCTTCCAAGTGATCCCACTTTCATTAACATGTTCCACTTTCTTCAGTTGGTCCCACCACATTGCATCTTTCCCGTGTAAATGGTAAGTGAAAATTCTGGCTTCCAGGTTGGAGGAATAGTTATGCAACTAAAAATCTTTGGATTCCAAGACCATGCTTCAACATCAACAAAATCCATAGTGTCTTTGTCGTACAACCTAGGGAAGTATCTTCAATGTGTTCCTCGACAACGACGCCAAAAATGTTAGCACTAGAATTCACACCTAGGATGTTGTAGATGTAAGCCTAATACCTATCAAAATGTGAATAATAATATTTTTAAAAAGGTGTGGCAAATGGATGTGAAACTTAGTTTATGATGCCAATCATAAACCTTCCATGAAATACACACCAAGAAGCAAGGCTTTGAATAGCTTCAAATCAGTGTTAAAAGATATAAATTAAAGATAGAAGACTTAGCAAGGAAAATTAAATATGTGTATCAGGTCACATCAGGTATTTCTGCAACACATATGGAAGAAAACTGATTTGAATAAGAACTTTTTAATCAAAAAGAGAAAACACTTTGATCAACTCGCATAAATTACCGACAATAAATCATTTACTGTAATAAGGAAGCAAACATCATGATGAATCCGTCAACAAAGACTAACACCAAAGTGATATAGAACAAAAATGACAGTAGGAAAAATATTGATTTTTCACCATTAAAGATTCTTGATTTTGGTACATACATAAGGAAAAATCTGTTACAGTTTGAGACTAAAGATAAGAATTTCTCTCCTCAACCATTCGAACCTCCTATCAAGTTACAATCTATGTTAAATAACAAAATCTCCAAGAAAACCTATTTAGAATCCACCACATCATTTCCTCATAGGATTCTATGCCTAAGAAAGGTGTGACACTAGGTGTATAACAAGAAAATAACAAAATGTTATTTTCTAGGAAGATGTTGGCAACATTTAGAACAACCCTTCACAACTTGATGATGTGGCTTTACTGCATGAAGGTGGCCTTCTAATGTGCAACGGAACCCCTAAATGTTGATGTGAGTTTAACATGACACCTGACAATCCATTTCATCTTCAAAATCTTCATTAATCCAAGTTCGCAGCATTTGCGCTGCAAACTGTCCTAAAACACCCAGTTTGCAGTGCTAGTGAGTCCATCTATTGCGAACTTTCCTGTAGGAGCTTGTTTACTTACAAAAAGGATTCCAATCTTTAAAAATTGTACCAAAAGTGGATAAGCCTTCCATAAATTCTACAAAATCCTTACAACATGAAGCAACCTTGGAGAAAACATATGAAGATGCTAAGTTTAGCTCAAAATCCAAAATCATCACTTAGTGTTGTAACTGCATTCAAAAAGTAAACCATGACAAAAATAATGCTGATGTGAAATATTACCCTGTAATCATCTTTTGGTTCTGGTACTGCTTCTAGTAGCTACCTTAGACAACATATCTAGATTCCTTTTTGCTACTTTCTCTTTGAAGGGTTGCAACTTTGCTTTTAATTTCCTGATCTGGACTTGGAAAGCTCTCTTCTATATATTTTCTTGAGATTCTTATAAAGGGGAAAATACCTCTTAGCCATGAACACTGCTTTGTCAATAGTCTCCTCATATAGATCTAACATATCCTTTAGCTTGATTTGGGCCTCCAAATTTTTCTTTTTCAACTTGTCAATTTCAATTTTTGCATCCTTAAGTTGTCTCCTAAGTCTTTTGGAAGTAGGATTACTTTCATGAGGAGGAGAGTTGATATCAATAATATTCATGGGCTACTTTGAAAACTGAGCTTTGTCATTTTGCAAAGTTGAACTTTCTGTTGTACCATCTTCCATAGGAACATATTGTTTAGTTGTCGATCTATTAAAAGGTCTTCTAAATTTGACTGTTTCTACAGCAACCAGTGGGTAAAAGACAAGTTTTTTACCTTTCAAAATTCTTTCTTTGCTTGATGGTATTCCATAGGTGTAGGTTCTGCCATGGGTGAAATTTCTCTGTCATGACGTTGTGAGGGACCACCTTCAGCTTCTTTATCATAGCCTAAAAATATTTATCACTCCTAGTCATCTTCCTCTTCATTCCTGAATATGATTGCACAATCTTCTCAACAAGTGTTGGTGTGTGACTTTTGGACTGTGGTGTAGGAGAAATATCTAGCTGAAAATACGATGCATATAGGAAAGTTTCCCAGTTAGTGTTATTCTTCTTCAACTCTTCCAGTACTAAGATATTGATTAAATTAGAGTGAAAAACAGTGGTATCCACCTACTTGGACTTAGCTTGGACTTTATCTGACATATTGTCGATAATCATGAAAAGGTAAAAGGGAAGGTTCATGGACTCTTTCCTAGTGAAGTGTAGTAGTAATATGATATGGTATTGATATACCATATTAAATGTTCCTTCACATGTGAAGTACCTTTGAATGACCTTTAGCATCTTGTCAAAATATTCCATCATGTGACTTCTGGGCACTACTTTAGATAGGTTGTCTCCTTGATATTCAGGTTTAAGGAATTCCTTGGAGAAAGAAGAGTTCAAAGACATGGATTTAAACCACTTCTCACAACAATAAGGTATCTCTGTGGCTACATAAATAGATTTCTCAGAGACTTCAAACTCCAACACCCCCACCTTAGTCTTTGTCCCACTGAAATTGAGTGCAAACTGCTTAGCTACTTCAGGATGTCCTCTTTGCATTTTCTGACAAAAATTGAGGCAGGCCACCCTCTAGAAAGCTTCCTTGAAAAATGATTCAGAATGGATGAGTTGCATGTCATGTGGTTCATCTCTCACAATATCTCCCCCTTTATGGATATTATTTCCTTCTTGACTGTCCATAATTACTCTTTTGAAAACCTCTTGTAACCTCTTATGACAGTTGCTATGAAAAATGTAAAATAAAACAAGAAATTTTAGGGTTTGTTTACAGAGCTGGCACACTTAGGGTTTACCTAACTGGAAAGATTATACAAAAAAATAGTGTGAAGTTAAGAAAGTTGAAAGTAGGAAGTGATAAAGAGGAACAAAAATTCAATCTGAATGAAACCACAGACAAGAAGAATGAAACAACTCTGTGTAAAATAGATGGTTTGCAACGCGAAAGGTTGAGTTCACATGGCTAGTCTGCAGTGCAATTTGAACTAGGTTTTTTATGAAATAATGGAAAGACTTTCCCTATATAAGGGAAAACTTATAAGTGACTGGTTAAAATCTATTCCTTAGACGAATCTCAATTTGGCAAGGGTTTGATCTATCAAAAGATAGAGGGTTCACAATGCCAGTTTGCAGCGTAGAGTTGGAAGTGGGTAATGTGGCTCTTTGCAAGGGGAAAATGTAAGATGTTTCTTTGGTATATCAATCTTGAAAAAGGCCAGTGTGTAGGATACCAAAATTGTGAATTATAAATAGTGCAGAGGGTTGGAAACGATTAAAGTATTAAAATAGTTTGCAGTGGAGGGGGAAAATACAACAACTTGTAGTTTCAATCAACCCTTAAACAACATGAAATAACCAAAGAAGTACCTGGTGTGTTTGGAACTTGGGTTGATGTCTCAGGTGGAAGAATCCAATCCTTTTATCTACAACAACTAGTTCGCAGCGCCAACTTTCAATCTCTGACAACGCACTTCATTCAAACTGATAGAGTTGTTCCTTGAAACAATCCTGAAAATCATAATGAATTGAATGTGTTGAAAAAAATGAGATCTTCCCCCACATGTTTTCAAAGTACAATGATGAGAACTTTGTGCATGAGGTACTTCTTGATGCACTGTGAACTTTTAGGTGAGTTTGCAACAAGTAGATCTGACATTCGACTTGACCTTCAAATGGTTGAAAATGACACAATGGAACTTTTGTACATACTGTTATCACCATATAATTTCTAGATGGTGTCCGAGTTTCAAAATTATAATGAAGGATTAAATCGTCACAGAGCTGTGATAAATTTGGAGGACCCGACTGTACCTGGCAACGTATGGACAAAGTAGTGGAGATATGGGGACTAAGTCTCAGCAAACCGTCGATCCCGAAAGCGGCCCGGATCAACGGATGAGATGCGTATCGGGGATGTAACTAGCGCAAAGATTAAGCGGTTGAGGGCGGGCCAGGGAAAATTGTCGCGGTTTTTTGCGGGACGAGTGGCACCCTTAGGAGTACATCGGAGAAGAGGGTTGTTTGACCAAAACTACTTTTTTCAACCTCCGATGACAGAGTTTCCAGGAAAGACGTGGACCGTAGATCTTGAAGCGACCTAGATCAACGGTTGAGGCGCATTTCGACAATTAAAGTAGCACGATAATTAGCTGACAGAGGATGGATCGGGGAAAACTGCCCTAGTTTAAATCTTGGACATGTGGCATCCTCAAAGGCACATTGGGGCAAAGGGCGGTTCATCCAAAACCGTTTTTCTCCAAACCCCGATGGAAACAGATGCCTATAAAAGGAGGAACCCTGAGCATTATTCTATGACAATTTGAAGCATTCAAACGTTCGAAAATTTGGTGCAAAGCTTCCATTCAAATTTCAAAGTTTAGAACCGAACCAGACCAGTTTTCTCGCCGCTTATCAGGTATTCTTCACCATGACTTCCAATCCTGTTGTTTTATCCGTGAGTGAACTAGATATTTCCTCAAGGGAAGAAGCTCTAATTGACAGAGATTTTGACGTTTTCGACAAAGAGACAACGGTCTCGCCGATTTCTGTGTCTAAAGCAAATTTATTGAACAATGTTGGATCCCGCATACCCTTTCTTGAAGCGGCTCAAGCCTCCTTTGCCCCTTATGTCATAGAAACAATCTTCCCATTCCATGAATTTGTAAGCTGGTGTGCAGAGCGATATTCCCAGGGAGAAAGAGTCATTTAAAAAAAATTAGGGTCAGAAGTTCTGTGTAAAGTAGACAGTCCATTACTCTGACATGCTCTCAATATACCAGACGCCTCCCCCACAGTGTCAATACCCTTTGAAGAATAGAGAATGATTACGATTTATAGAGAATGCTTGCCCGAGGTAAAAACCCTGTTTTTGCAAACCATAGTCAAGCCTGAATATCATTCAGAGAGTCTATCCTTGCCTGCCAGTATAAGCATCATGATCATTGAAGTCCAATGGGCTTGTTCTCTACTGATTCAAATTCTAGGTCTAGACAATGATAAGTTTGTGATAGAGGTTATGTTAGGGTTCTTGTTGATTTTCTTCCTGTCTGGGCAGTCAATGTGTGTCAGTTTTGATGCATTTATTACAGAAAATATACATCAACAACTAGTTAATTTCAACTCGTTAAGACATTTCAGATACTACTCTCACCTGTTGAGAATGTTTCTGGGATCTAACAACACCAAGCTTCCTGAGGTTGCATTTATTTTGACTGAGTGTAAAAAGATCACCATGCTCATCTTCATCAATAAGATCATGTCCAGGATTTACAGTCTCATTTTTGGTTTAGATCTGCCAAGAGTTCTAGAAGAAATGAAGAACTCATTGCAGCCAAATCCAAAGAACATGGTAGGAGACTAGGTGTTATTCACACAATCCACTATGATTTGGGTATATGGATACCATGAAGGACCTCACATGTTACCAGTTTTTCTGACTCCTAGGGTTTTTGCTTTGGAGTTTATAAGACAAAAGATTATATCAGAGACTGAACATTTCCTGAAAGCATACAAGGCTTCTAGTTTGAAATTTCCATTCGTGGTGGGCCCCTTTGTGGTGAAGAATAAATCCTTTTTACCCCAGATTCAATCCAAGCTCAGCGAATTTGGTTTCACACAGTTGCAATGGAGAAGATATGATCCGCATCATATCATATCGAAGAGGAGATTGGCGAGTAAACAAGGTCCCTATGAACACGAGCCAGATGAAGGATTCGATAAATTGGCCAATCTAGAAACATGTGTAGAGATGGAGGTCACCATGCAGCATGACCAAACAAAATCGACAGAGTCTACATCCCAGCAGAGCCCAACACAAAAACCTTCTCCCAGGTTGATTATCAAAGCTCCTAAGGTGAGCGTATACAATAAGAGAAGCAGTTCAGAAGCCCTAGGGGCTAGTAGCCAGCAAGACACCCTCAAGAAAATGAGAGCCACATCACCCTCTCCAGTTATTGACTTGGAAGAGGAAGAACATAAAGGAAATATATGCATGGAGATGACAGAGACTACAACCCATAATGAATAAATCAATCCAGAAAACAAGCCACAGAACGAAGGTAGCATGAAGGTTTTTAGCAGTGGGAAACACATATTCGACTAGACTCCTAGGACAGTTTATCAGTCTAAGGAGGATTTGCTAAATCAGTATGCCGTGAAAGGGAGTATGGCCAATAGTGAAATAATGGACCTTTTGCCCGAAGTAGAAGTGACATCCGAACGTAAATCTCACCTACTCTTAGTCAGAGATGTCGAGAAAAAGACATTCAACATTGTCGTGGTTGATAATGATAAGGTATCTGAGTTCAAGGTACACTATGAAAACATTGGCGCCCCTGATAAAGTGAAATTCCACAGAAATGTCAATGATATGTTGTACACTGATTACCTAAGCTTAGCTCTGAAGGTTGCAAGATTGACAACACATGCATTGAAGCTAGATGGGTAACTGAAACAAGAAAAGGTGTCCAACAAAGCTTGGATGACGTAGGTAAAAAGGTTAGAGTCTGAAGGTCCACAAGGGATGAAAGCTTCTCTAGACGAAAAGGACAAAATGATCCAAAGCTTGAAGAAAAGGTTGAAGATGTCACCTATAGACCATCCACAGACAACAAAATTAACTGCTTTGGAGCAGGAAAAGGAAACCTTCATACAAGAGGCACTAGACTACAAGGCTAAAGTACTGCAATTAGAGAAAGAGAAAGAAAAATGGTCACAAATGCAGGCAACGACATCGTATATGGAAATTATTGTGCCTGCTAATGTAGAGGTTGGATCAAGCGCTAAGGGATTAGTTCAGGCTATGTCCCAGGTGAGCTTGAAAATAGGTGAGATCAAGAGTCTCAAAGAAAACTTAGAAAAGTTGAAACAAGAGATGAAGGTGAAGGATGAGAAATTGGCTCAGCTCCACAGAGAGAACCAAGACCTGCAGGAAAAAGTGAACAAGATAAAAACCAGATTGAAGGAAAAAACGCTAATGCAGGGAGCCAAACATGTAATATGGGACGCGATTGTTGCGGAGGTTGCTAAGTTCAGAAGTTATCTGAATTTTATCAACGACAAAGACAACATGGTTGCTACAGCTCGGAACAGATGCACTATTGTAAATGAAGTGTTAGCAAAGAAGCCCTCGGAATGGGCCCAAAATTCCATCGACTTACTGAATGCTATACCAACTGCCGATCTTCAAACCATTGGAGTGAAAGATAGGACCGCATTAATCATTTCAGCCAGGAGAATCATTGCCAAGCACAACCTACTCAGATCGGTCCAGAACAAAGCTGTGCAAATGGAGCACAACATACAGGAGTTTAAAGATGCCTTTGAACAATTGTTTGCTAAAGGTCTTCCCTCATTTTGGGATGGTAAAGGCGCATTATACAATCAGAAAGATTATCACACTCTCCTCATGCAGTGCAGGATGGACCATTCTAGGTTTGAAGATATGGAAGAAAGTCTGAAAGGCCCTATCTTGGTAGAACATTTAGCTATTGATTTAGAAATTATAAACAAGTTCAAAATAGTGAAAGTCAACATGCCAACCATGTCCTATGCTATGTGCATTGACTTGGAAATTTTGATTAAATAAATGATGGATTACGAAGTCCCCTCTGATGCGCAATGGAAAGAACTCGTGCGGTTGGGTAAGACAAAGTACAACGTCCCCGGAACCAACAGGTTCTCTCCAGTTGTCACCAATATTTCAAATCCAACAGAAGCACAGGGTGGAACAAATGGCGCGGAAGCAGTCGGGCGGTTAGAGAGACTGTTCATGATGTTGAAACGTTTCATTTTTGCTAATTATTGTAAATCGTTTCGTATACCGAAACTGACATTCGAAACTGTTACAGAAGTTGAAACATGTTTCAATTATTTTTTATCAAATTGTATAAGTACTAAGAGAATTGAATCAATTAATGTTGGCAGAAGTGCAAGAGCACCTTTTGGTTGTATCATACACTATTTGTAAATTTTCTGAATCTGAATTGAATATAAATGCAAAAATTTTGAAGTCTCTATGAAAATATTCTAATGGGTGGTGTTATGAGCTTTGTTTCCTTTCATCGTATGTATTTCCTATAACCCGTCATTTCATTTACATTTTCTTCTATTTAAATTGGAGAGTTTAAAGGCCTAGAATTCATCTTGTGACGCTCTTGGCTTAAGCAATTTAAACTATGTGATTGTCTTCTTAACTTATTCAGAATTCATTTCAGTAATGCTCTGATGGATTTATTTGTTTTCTTCATATTCCTACACACCTTTTATTTCAAGAATAACTCAGATTCATCACCTTATTTATCCTTTGTCCTATGGAGAGTTCTATCAGTCGATGCATTATTTTCGTTCACTTTCAAAATTTTGACTCCATAGCCCATAGTGTTCGCCCTTTCTTTACCAACAACTTTATTAAAAATCCCCAAAACAAACCGAATCTAGCCATTGATTTCCATAGATATATCAAGTGACACGAGAGAGCCCTCTCTGGGTTGAGCAGGCTAGTGCCTCAACTCTAAAGCTGGTTGAAACAGTTACCTCTGTCATTTGTCTAGTCAGCCGGAAAAAATTTACAGAGTGCTAACACATACCTTTGAGATAAGACATATGATGATGATGATGATTTTAAGACCAAGGATGTGACCCATGTTGACCCTTATTTACCTCATGATGATAAACAATACCATGACACCAAGGCTCTTAGAAAGACTAAAAAACAAGACTATTCTCATGGAAAAAACCAAACATGAGTTATAACATGAGATATAACCCAAAGCCTAAAATTAAAAGACCCTATGACTCAAAACAAAAATCCAAAAATATTTTGACCCCCACACATCCTATGTGCTAACACAACCCCAATTCATTTTCCGAAGTACCCCTTTATTACCATGCTTTAATTATGGTTGTGTTAAGTATTGGATTGCATAATTAATTAGATAAGGAGTGAAGTGTTCAATTTATTCGGGGTAACTCTATTTTATGGCTGAAATAAGATGATTGAAATGAAATGCACTTGATCATAATGATTTAGTGAAGTTGGTCATGGTATTTGTAATGGCTCTAATTTAATTTAAACAACCATTGAATTAGAACACAACAATAAAATATAAAAATTACTTCATCTAGCACATTCGAAATCTAATTTTTCATAGTAATAAAATTTAATAACAATTTAATTCAAAACATTTCATAACTCTAACCCGAACCTGATGTTGCCGCTTTCTTCCTTAGCTTGCTTCCTTCAGCTTGCTCCTTAGGACACCACCCAAAACCAACCTCCCTGCCGACTAGTAGTGCCTAGCCCTAGGATATCAACGGATATCCTAGCCCTCCAAGCCCAAAACCTCCAACAGCCCCCCGGTGCACTGTAAATTCCACTCTGTCAATGCCCCTCACAAAAATTCCTCCCTTTGTCCAA
>ML787327.1:44044-54893 GCA_009831015.1 Picea engelmannii
CTAATATTTTATTAAACTAATTAAGTTAACTTAACTTAATTAGTTAATTAACTTAATTTAACTTAACTTAATTTAACTAATTTAACTTAATTTAATTTAATTAATTTATCTTAATTTAATTTAAAATTTAAATAACATAAAAAAAATAAAAAAAATTTTACTTTGACACCCCTTTTTTTTTGTTTTCCTTTTAAATAATTATAACAAATAAAATAATAAAATAAATAAAAATTTTACGATTTTAACCATGAGATTAAATTTAGTAAATTAAAAAAAAAAAAAAAATAATTATAAAATTAAAATAATAATAAAAATAAAAAATATATATATATATAAAATGCTACTACGCATAAGGAAGTCCGCCTCGTGAGGCGTTTGGGCGTTGGCAGGTGGCATGCGTTGTGTTTGCATGTATGACTTGTGTTTTACAAAGCCCTGAGTCCAACTACGATGACAACATAACATGTAAGGCATGAATGCACACAGATTCCAACAATAACATCCGGATTGACAACAAAAGAGGAAAAATCAAAGCTTACCACTGCGCTAGGATAGTTTCCTGTCGATGCATTTCCTTCCTCCTTGCACAATTCCTCATGAGAAACACGAGCAACTGCATGCTCTGCAATTTTAACGGTGCGAGATTCTTCCAAGTCAGAAGATGCAAACATTTTGCATGTGTTTTGGAACGAAGGAATGCTCAATCAGGATTTAGGCGCTGGAGTATTTGACACATTGGAGGATCTAGGCTTTCTGGAGGTGCTAGAAAAACATCCCGAGAATGCAGATAGAATAAGAAACATGCTCTCAATTCTCAGAAAGGGACCCATTGCTCCTTACATCCAATGACACACTGGCAGGGCTACATATCTCTCAGAACTATACTCCTTTCACACACCAGAATATGTAGACATGCTTGCTAAAGCTAGTACAGCAGGTGGAAAGACCTTATGTCATGGCACACACCTGAATCCTGGTTCTTGGGAAGCTGCACTTCTTGCTGCTGGGACAACACTTGAAGCTATGCATTATATTTTGGATGGACATGGAAAGCTATCTTATGCATTAGTGCGACCACCAGGCCACCATGCACATCCAACTCGAGCTGATGGGTACTGCTTTTTGAATAATGTCGGTCTTGCGGTTCAACTAGCTGTGGAATCTGGCTGCAAGCGAGTTGCTGTGGTTGACATTGACGTGCGTTAAGGGAATGGAACTGCGGAGGGATTCTATGAACGAGATGACGTGCTCACAATATCTCTCCACATGAATCATGGTCCTTGGGGACCTTCACATCTTCAAACTGGATTGCATGATGAAGTTGGTCGAGGAAAAGGTCTGGGGTTTAACTTAATAATCAAGGGTCGTTACAGTATTCAATTGTCGATTCTGCACATTGCTATCATAGTTACCATTTTTTTCTCATTACAAATCCTATCATTGAATCCCAAAATCCCTTTCAAATCCATGTTCAAAGTGATTGCTAGCTTTGAAGACATGAAGTGCATGATGATTTCTTGCATGTGTATTGTTATGAATAGAGCCATGTCTAAATTATTTTTATGCAAAGTTTTAGATGATTGATTAGTCATGCTTTGGTTCTCATCTGTGTATATGCATCAGTATGAGCTTTTTCAGTATAGGAAATCACAACAAAAAGAGAAATAATAGAGGCAGAGGGCTAGGCCCTTGGAAAAGGGGTAATAAAAGGCTCAGATTCTCTATACATTTCGATGCAGATTCATAATAATTTAATCAGTTGTTGCAGACAGGTTTCCTCAACTTGATTGGCCAACAGGATTATAGACCTCCACCTATCCCTGAGAACCCTCGTCCAAGCATTGGCATTCCAGTCCCAAATCATAATTATGTTCCTTTAGTTAGGAAAAAACGAGATGGATGGAAAGATGTTGCACACCCTCCTTCTAGACAATCACAAGGTTGGTCAAACATTGATCATCTTGAACAACCTCCTTTCCATGCTTGGCCTAATGGTCCGTTACCACCACCACCTCTTCTGCATCCAAACCTATAGCCTATATCCCAAGCTTCACATGCCCATCATGCCAAGGCCAAAATCACTGAGCTTGAGGACATCCCATAGAAAGAGAAAGTAGTAGCAGCTGAGTCAAACTCATCACAAGAGTCATCACATTCAGTCACCTCGCACATGCAGGCAAATGATCATAAATATGCTAAGGCAGGTTCATCAATTGGAATAAATGAAGGGGATTAAAGCAGTCATAGGAGGAGAGGGACAACCTCTCACAACAAATATGGTTTTTCATGATTTTGTTGGTTTATTTCAGCATCTTCGTATAGACTTATTTGCACTTTATTTTGGACAACATGTTAATTAGGACAATCCATACTTTTGATAGTTTTATATTGGACAACCTTATGTTTTCTATGCTGCATGTTTTGGACATATTTATATAATGGTTAAATTTTGATAAATTTAATGATTTTCACATGGAGCAACAAGGGGATTCTTATAGACATTCCATCTTATGCATGAAAATGACATGGATTGTATGATGTGGCAAGCATTTAAGATAGAAGTTACAAGGAGGAAATGGTTCATTAATTTGTTAAAATGAAATAGGGGGTCTGCACTTATTAGTATTATTTAGTACCCTTATCATATTATTATTATTATTATTTAATTTATTTACTTCACAACTCTCCTATTAACTAACTAGTTGTTAGTTAGTGAGTTAACTAAAAGTGGTTGAATGATTCAACTACCCTGGAGATATTTAAAGGAGTAAGCTGGAAAACATAAATGAGAGGAGAGAACACATTTCTCTAATAAGGTTTGATCTGACTACCAAGTGATATTTCATTACTACTTCATTCATTTTCTAATTTCTAAATCTAAGAGACTTATGTGATAGTAGGGTTTTTCGAAGCTGACAATAAGCACGACCAAGAGACATTGATTTCTGATATGCTTCTAGGTTGATTATATGTTTGATATTCGGTATATTTATCTCGGTTTCTAGATTAGTTTTCAGTACTTATTATAATTCTTGTGCAGAGTCATAGTAGAGACAAATTGTGGCAGTAGGATTATTAGTCTTGGTCTGAGTTGAAGGCATCAATGGTCTATGTGTTTATTACCTTAGGCTACTAGACTTTCTCCTGGTCTATAATTTTGAAGTATGTGAAGTGTATTGGCTAATTTAAGAATGAATGAATAAAATCTTGGATGGTTTTGCGACTCATCTTGGTCTTTCTTAATTATATCAGATTTATATTATTTTTCTTCATGTTAAAAAATTGTTATATAAAATCATAATTTTTTTATTGCACTTTGATAAAGAATAAAAAATCAGCAATTGGTCTCTGATATTTATAAATTAGAGGTTAATTGAATCTGTAATAGGGCTTTAAACTAGGGTAATAATCTTGCCTATCTTATCTGAGCCAGGCAATATTCAAAAAATGTTGTGAAGATAACTTCCATATATTTTACCCAACATCTTTTTTGGAGACCATACTCAGAATGAAAGACTCCATTTTCATTTCTCTGGTTTGTATTTTCCGTACACTTGTAAATTTATTATTTATATTAACTGATTTAATTTATGTTTTCAGATTGTTTATAGCTTGTATGTTTTTGTTCAGATTCTTCTTTTGAATAATGATTGTGCCTGTTCAAAGACAACCAAACTTAGGTGATGGTCTATAGGATCAAACCAACATTACCCTGACCTTGTACAATCTCATTCTTGAGACTACCAATAACCGTGCTGAATTGAATTGTTCTTGGGAAGTGGTCTCTAAAGAAACACGAATTAGGGAACAATGGGATGCCCACTAGAGCATGATTAGAAACCATCCTCATCAATTGTCTATCCTGACTGTGCCTACCCCTGATCAACTTAACATTCCTTAAGACCCTGTCAACAAGAATGTCTCATTCAACTTATTCCAAGAAATCCTCAGAAATTCTCATACTAGGGATGAGTTACATCGATACTGGGAAGTTATTGATGTTGAAGTATGTCTCCAACAAGATTTGGATGAACAAAGGAGAGTATCCCTTGATGAAATCTGACATTAGCACATTGTATTTCCTCTTCCTCATGTATATCTCAATGAATACGAGGTCAATCACCTAAATTTCCTCTCATTCCCAAAGTAGGAAGAGGAAAAATTGTTCTACAATGACAACAACCTAAGCTTCGTCGGTCCTTATCTGATTCGGCTAGTTCCTCATCCTCTCCACCTCCTTACATATTCAAAATTTCTGGCATTGGTAGTGGAACAAGTACTAGTGGCTCTGGAGGTGGTTCTAGTAACTCATCCTCCTCAAAACCTTCTGCCTCGACTTCAATCGGGAGTATCTATAGACATGTTATTCATGTCCAATGTACCACAAACCCAACCAAGGTTATTAAAAAATATGTCTTATTTCAATTTGAGGAAGATTCTACTACTACTATGTGGCATGTTTCTTCTCCCTTAAATCTTGCACCAACAACCAATCCTTTTCCAAAATTCAAAGATAATTTGCCCAAGTTCTCAAGAAATAGTATTATCTCTACGCATGAGAATTTGCTTGATTTCTTGAATGCTTGTCATAACATTGGTGTGAATGACAATGACACATGCATGCGTCTATTTGTCAATTATTTAGAAGGAAAAGATACAGTTGATTTCTTTGACTTTCCTCCGAAAATATTATCCACATGGGATGAGTTGGTCTACTATTTCAAGTCCACTTTTGTTCAACCCAAGAGTCCAACTGATCGATTGAAGGAATATAACAACATTTCCTATAACAAAGGTGAAACCATTAAGGATTTGAATCTTCGCTTCACCAAGTTGTATAATCAAATCCCTGAACTAATAAGACCTCATAACCAAGATACATTCATGAATTGCTATAATTCTTTACCCTCTTCTTATCGTCTCAAATTGGAAGAGAAATCCATAGACAATATCAGATCTTCCCTTCAGACTTGTTTGGAGTACAAAGATAAGCTATAAAGAACCAATCTTCCTAAGGAAGACTATGCCAAGCAAACCAATATGTTCGTCGTTTTACAACTAATGCAAGACATTAGTAATCACATGAGTTCTTTTGAAAGGAAGGGAATTACTTCTACTTCCACCGTCGAGGCTTCCACCTAGGTTGCTACTAAAACTTTCGTGAGAAATAATTTTCAACCAAAGGCCATATTGCCCAGAGCATGGTGTAACTTTTGCGAGGATCATCACGATGAAAGCACTTGTGAAGTCAATAAAAATGTGAGGGATCGAATCTTTAGAAAAAAACCAAATACTTCCATTGTTTTCTTAGACTAGGCCCCACAGGATGATGTTATGGTAGTTAATACCATAAATAAATCATATGAAAATAAGGAAAAAATTGATTCTTCCAAGACTACTTTTGTCCCTATCAGATCCTCTCAAAATACAGGCTCACAAGTTCCTCCCAATTCTACCAGTCATCAAGTCACTGCTCCTTCAAAATATAACATTTTAAATTAGTTGGCTAACACAAAATTTGATGCTAGTCTTTTACATATGGTGGTTGTTCCATAACAACAACATCATATTAGAGATTTTATGGAAGGTAAAACTTCCAACATAGCCAGTCTGACGGAAGATCACAATGAAGAAGATTCTTATGTAAATAGGATAGGTGTAAATAAGTTTAGGAGATATGTAAATTACCCCACTTTCTACATTTATATAAAGATTTTGGATAAAATAGCCCATTGCTGCCTCATTGATGGTGGCTCAAGCCCAAGTGTTATGTCAAATATCATTATGGAAGAGCTAGGCCTCTCTTGTACGAACAAAAATGCAAGAAGCATGTTCTCCTATAATAATCAACAACAATCCATGATTGATGAGATTAAAGATGTAACTTTAGTACTTTGCGCACATCTAGAGATACATACCACCCTTAACATTCAAGTTATCGATATTCCTATCAACAACTACTCAATTATTTTGGGGAGGGATTGGATATCCCTAACAGATGACTATTTGTCTTTAGATGGGTTTCATTTATCTATCCCTAAGGATGGAACTTGACCATAATTTTTCTCAGGGAAGACTGTATCTCACCTTGCATTGAGAAATTTCCTCAGTTTAATGTAAATTATGTTGAGGAGAGCCTGAGTGTCTACTCTATTTTCACAGAAGAAGATGACATGTCACATGAACAATTTGACTATGATGATGGAATGTGGCATATGCGCTTTGATGGTGCATGCTCCAATGAGAGGAATGGAGCTGGTATTATCCTCTACTCACTTGTAGGAAAAATTCATAACTTCTTCTTCAGGTTATAATTCACTTGCACCAATAATGTTGCTGAGTTTGAAGCCTTGTTCTTAGGTATCGAAAATAATTATAATCTAGGTTGTGGTCATCTTACCATATTTGGTGATTCTGATCTTGTTGTTAATCTTATTAGAAAAATTTATAATCCTAACAACAAGTTGATGAAAAGGTACACTCAGGCTATTTGGGCCTTGATCTCGAATATGTTATCCTTTAACATCACTTGTATAAAAAGGGAGCTCAATAGAATGACTGACAGGTTGGAAGTTTTTGCTGCTTCACCTACTCGACAACTGCTACCACAACGACCCGATTGCACTTTTATGTCTCTATATCATCCACATATACATGACAATGTTGAGTCATGACATGTTTTCCAAAATGATGAGAGTATCTGTGCTTTCTTACAGAATGAACCTCTTAAGCCCAAGGAAGTGATTTCTATTGAAGATGATAAGTTTCCTAAGGCTTGACTCCTCTTGAGAGTTCGTTTTCAATGAGTGATCTTGGAAAAAAGGAAGATGCTTCAGAAGAGGAGTAAAAAACAAAAGTTGGAGACACTATCTCCATGAACATTGGAACCTCAGATGATCCCAAGATTCTTAAAATAGGATCCCAATGTTCAAAGAAGAAAAATGAAAATTCATGGACTTATTTCGTGAATTCAAGGACGTCTTTGCTTTTTCGTATGAGGATATTCATGGTTTTTATTCCAACATCACCCAACATTCCATTCCTATCAAGAAATGGGTGAAACCATTAAGGCAGATACAAAGGCCTGTAAACCCTTCCCTTGAAGCTACTATCAGAAAGGAAGTTGAAAAATTACTAAAATCTCAAATCATCTTCTTAGTAAAGTATTCTGAATGGGCCTCAAATTTGGTTCCCATGTGGAATAATTATGGTGAGATTAGGCTATGTGTTGACTTTCATGCTTTAAATAGAGCTAGTGTTAAAAATAATTTTCCACTTCCTAATATGGAATTGATCTTGCAACAAGCGACTTGGTCTCAAATGATGTCCCTACTTGACGATTTTTCTGGGTATAATCAAATCAGAGTCAAGAGGGATGAAAAATATAAAACCACATTTATCACCTGATGGGGCACCTTTTCTTACAAACTCATGCCTTTTGTCTTTTCTAATGCAGGTGCCACAATTCAGAGAGATATGTAGATAGCTTTCGATGATTTGATTGGTAAGATAATTCATATTTATCTTGATGACTTATCTGTATATTCCAATAACCAGTCAACTCATTTTGGTCATCTTAGGAAAGTCCTTCTGCATTGCAGAAAATTTGGTATGCCATTGAAACCTTATAACTATATATTTGGAGTTAGTCAAGAAAAACTCCCCGGTCACATTATTTTCTTTTGTGGTATCAATATTGACCCTGGGAGAGTTTTTGTGATTATGAACCTCCTTGCTCTTGCTTCTAAACAAGGTGTTCAAAATTTCATGGGAACCATTAACTTTGTAAGGAGGTTTTTCCCTGACTTCACAATGATAGTCAAGTCCATCCATGACTTGTTGAAGAAAGATAAGACCTTCTCTTGGAATTACGAGGTAGAATTTTTTTTTACAGAAATAAAAAAGGAAATCAACTCTGCACCAGTTTTAGCCAAGCCATATTTTAATAAAGACTTCATTATTTATACCAATGCCACAAAAGAAGTATTTTCTGCCATTCTTCTGCAAATTGATGACTAAAATCAGGAAAACCCTATAGCCTATATGATTCAAAGTTTATCATATGACGAGGTGAAATACACTCTGATTGAAAAACACACTTTCACCTAGGTAAAAGCTATAGAAAAATTTAGGAATTTCATTTTGGGCAAGCAAACGTAGGTAAGAGTCCCTTTGCCTGCAATCAAGTTTTTTCTTACGCAGACTCATATTTTAGGAAAACTTGCACATTGGCTTGCCAAAATTCAGGAACATGATTTAATGTTTACTACAATTAAAAGAATTAAGGGACATGATCTAGCTCTCCACTTGGCTCAACACCCTGAACCAGGTGATTATTTTGAAGAAGATGAGAATGCTCTGTTGGCATTGTTTTACTTGGAAACTCATGATGTTGATCTGGTCGATCATTCTTGGTACAAGGATATCATCCACTATATTTTCATCAGAATTGTCCAGGTCATTTATATTAGCATCAACACAGAAGGATGAGCTTAATAGCTCCAAAGTACCTTATCCTGAGAAATATCCTTTTTCACAGATCTGTCGATGGGTTATTGTTGAGATGTATAGATGATAAAGAAACTCAAAAAAAATTGAATGAATTCCACAGATCAACAAGTTCTAACCTTCATATTGGTGGCCATTTCGCAGTGAAAGCTACAACTTATAAGATTATCAGAGCTGGTTATTTTTGGCCCTTAATGTTCCAAGTTTCTTTTAAGTTTTTTAGGGCTTGTGAAAATTGTCAATTGTTTTTTAGCAGGGAACAATTTTCTTCTATGCATTTACATCCAGTCTTACCGAATTTTCCATTTTCTAAATGGGGATTGGACTTCATCGACCCTATTAACCCTCCATCTTTTTCAAGACACATATTTATCCTGACAACAAAAAACTACTTTACCAAGTGGATTGAAGTTGTTCCCCTTAAAAATGCACAGGATGAGTAGGTAATTAACTTCTTGGAATCTAACATCTTCTCTCGCTTTGGCCTTCCACTCGAAATAATTTTGGGCAACATACCAACATTTGTTTATGCAAAGTTTACTCAATTTCTGAGAAAATTTCTAGTCAAGCACTTCACCTCATCCACCTATTACCCTTAGGGAAATGGGCAGGTTGAGTCGACCAATAAGAACCTAGTCAAGATATTGAAAAGGATTATTGACGATAATCCCCGCCAATGGCATACTTTACTTACATATGCATTGTGGGCTGACCGCACAACCACCAAAAATAGCACTGGCCATACCCCTTTTCAAATTTTATATGGTCAAGAAGTTGTTATGCCTATTGAGCTTGAACTCACATCACTTCGTTTATAAATACAGTTTGAGGAATTGAATTCCACTGATATTTCCCAAAGGATGAATGCTTTGTTGGCCTTAGAGGACAAAGGAACCATGCATTGGAAAATATGTAGCAAAGGAAACAAACAATCAAGAAGTATTTCGATAAGCGTGCCAAATCTGTTAATTTTAGGGTGAATGATAAAGTCCTTCTTTGGGACTCCACTCACACAAACAAAGGCAAGCGTTCTAAATTCCAAAAACTTTGGCTAGGTCCATACAAGATCTATCTGGTAGTTGGAAATGATACTTAGATGCTAAAGGACTTCAAAGAGTGATTATTTTCCTTCACGACTAAAGGATCTCATTTGAAACATTATTTGAGCTTGGTTGATTGTTCTTTTTCTAAATGAATGTTTCATGTATATATTAGATTCTAGTTGTACAATTGTTTATTTTTCTGCATTTGATTATGATTTATTTCAGTATCACTATTGATTTAATTTTGGTTAATTGATTTTGACTACAACTTTGTTACCATTTTGATTGTAGCCTTATTTTTATGTTGCTTTTATTTCAATTATTTGAATTTTTTCCTTTAGTATAATTCAAATAATACTTGTAAAACCACAATTTTGCCTTGTTTTGCAAAAGTATGCTTAAGTACTCACTAGTAATCGGAACAGAAAGAAAGATAATCACTTGTGGTCCACAACTTGATATCATTGTTGCACCTATGACCACCTTACTTAATGTTGAGTGCTCAACTTCTGTTCTATTATCTTTCCCTTTCTGCCCTCTTCCATCCCTATTTGAAAGAGCATACTAGAGAAAAATATTTCTAATTTCATAACAACAAGGTTTCTTTGGGATGAAAAACCAAAGAGCTAGGTTCAAGCCAATACTATATTGCCTTCCCTATTGAGTCACCATTGTTGACTCTCAAAATCATCATGAAGTCACTATCCTGCAAAGAATTGCAAGGCATACACATCTGTTTTTTATTACACACACACACACACACACTAAATAAGTTATAAGTGGGACCCGCTATAGTGTCATTAAAAGATTGAAAGAAATGTCCTTTGAAGAAGATGTCACCTGGTTCCAGATGTGATTGAGAGACATGCATGTTCTATTGATACAATGTAAGCTTGGTATTTAATTTTCAATGCAAATGAATGATGACAGTTTGTATCAAATGGCAATAAAATTTCCTTATTCATTTGACAATTTTGATCCTCAACACTAGAGTTGGGAAAAAGAATCATTGAAACAAGGTTCATGGCTCCCGTGTTTGCAAATCCACGATTTCAAATAGCAAAAGGTTTTGATATTTATTGACATGGTGATCCGGATTATTTTCGGCACGAAATGAGAGCGGAGATATAATAAAGAAATGCACAGAGATATCGCGTATATCCAGTAATATAACATAAATATATCAGAGATGCAACCATAAACACAAAGATACAGTAATACACAATTTCTATTAATGAAAGAAATGTACAGAGACTGTAAAAATACAGAGTGAAAGACTCGCTAGAATGGTGGCAGCT
>ML787327.1:62507-101302 GCA_009831015.1 Picea engelmannii
TTAATTTGTGAGATGCAAATTAAAAGGTGACTTTATGATTAAAGTGAGGGTGAGTGAAGAGACACCAAATCTCAACCACCCATCTAATCTAATCTCAACCGTTAGATTAGAAAACCCCTCACCTTCCCTCATGAGGTCGACTTGGGCAAGAGGGTGCACCCATTCTTGGGTAGTTGGAGAAATCTTGGTGAGATGCCAAGAGCAAGGGAAGTTGAAGCATTCTTGTTGAGAGAACAAGAGGAGTTCAAGCATTCTTGTTGAGAGAACAAGAAAGAGCAAGAGATAGGTCGAGCTAAAGAAAAGAGACAACAGCTGTAATTTCTGGGAGTATTGGCATGCATTCCAAGGCTGCCGAATAACATTTAGTGGCACATAAATTGAGTCTTAGCAGAGTTTTGGCATGAATTTCGAGACAGTCCGTACAACATTAATTGCTGGGACAGCCGTACAATTGTACGAATTTCTGGTTCAGAAATCGAGGAGCAAAGCTACAGGAATGTCCAGATAAGTTTGTGTAAATATCTGAAGATGAATATGGTATAAAAGAATTTCGCAGAAGCTCATAAATAATACAAAGCCCTCACTCACTGGTTTTCCCCTTGTGGGTTTTTCCAGGGTCGAAGTTAGACCGAATATCTTTGTGTCTATATTTTCTGAGTTTTGCATATTGCTGATATTTTATTTCTTCGTTGAAAACGATGTTCAGAATCCTCATGTTTCAGTTCTGAAGTTTATTTTCTGTTAAGTTTTTATATGCTGAAACACAGTGCTGTAACATATGCTGAAACACAATGCTGTAACATATGCTGAAACATAGTGCTGAGTCATATGCTAAAACACCGTTGTGAGTATATGCTGAAACACAGTGCTGTAACATATGCTGAAACACAGTGCTGAGTCATATGCTGAAACACCGCTGTGAGTATATGCTGAAACACAGTGCTGTAACATATACTGAAACACAGTGCTGTAACATATGCTAAAACACAGTGCTGAGTCATATACTGAAACACCGCTGTGAGTATATGTTGAAACACAGGGCTGTAACATATGCTGAAACTGAGTTTGGCATTTAAATTTGGCTGAAAAATCAGCGAGACTGAAATTGGGTTGGGGTTTTGAAAAAATTAACAATAGTAACATTGTGCAAGTCATGGTTTGAATGAAGGGTTTGATTATGAAATAAGGGATTATGATGAGTTGCAAACTCGACTTATGTGATTATATGATGATTATAATTCTGCATATCATTTGGGATTAAAAGAGATGAATGGTTGAATATTAAAATGATCATAAAATCTGTAATTAATGCATGTCTATTTTACATTCCCCATCATATGTACCACTTTTTTTTCACTACAACCCCAGTTCATTTTCCCAAGTACCGCTTCATTCCCATGCTTTAATTATGGTTGTGTTAAGTATTGGATTGCATAATTAACTAGATAAGGAGTGAAGTGTTCAATTTATTTGGGGTAACTCTGTTTTATGGCTGAAATAAGATGCACTTGATCATAATGATTTAGTGAAGCTGGTCATGGTATTGAATAGTCCATTCTACACATTTCTATCATAGTTACCATTTTCCACTCATTACAAATCATATCATTGAATCCCAAAATCCAATTCAAACACTTGTTCAAAGTGATTGCTAGCTTTGAAGACATGATTTGCATGATGATTTCTTGCATATGTATTGTTATGAATAGAGCCATGTCTAAATTGTTTTTATGCAAAGTTTTAGATGATTGGTTAGTCATGATTTGGTTCTTATCTGTTTATATGCATCAGTATGAGATTTTTTAGTAGAGGCAGTCACAAAAGAAAGTGAAATAATAGAGGTAGAGGGCTAGGGCCTTGGAAAAGGGGGTAATAAAAGGCTCAGATTCTCTATACATTTCGATGCATATTAAGAATAATTTAATCATTTTTTGCAGACATGTTTCCTCAATTTTCCTAGCCAATAAGATTATAGACCTACACCTATCCCTGAGAACCCTCGTCCAAGCGTTGGCATTCCAATATCAAATCATAATTATGCTCCTTTAGTTAGGCCAGAAGGAGATGGATGGAAAGATGTTGCACACCCTCCTTCTAGAAAATCACAAGGTTGGCCGAACATTGATCATCTTCAACAAACTCCTTTCCATTCTTGGCCTACTGGTCCATTACCACCACCACCTCTTCTGCATCCAAACCTACAGCCTATATCCCAAGCTTCACATGCCCATCATGCCAAGGCCAAACTTACTAAGATTGAGGAAAACCCATAGAAAGATAAAGTAAAAGAGTTAAGCCCAATTCATCACATGAGTCATCACGTTCAATCACCTAGCACATGCAAGGAAATGATCACAAATATGCTAAGGCAGGTTCGTCAATTGGAAGAAATGAAGGGGTTGAAAGCAATCATAGCAGGAGAGGGGGAGCCTCTCACAACAAATATGTTTTTTCATGATTCTGTTGGTTTATTTCAGTATCTATGTATATAATTATTTACACTTTATTTTGGACAACATGTTATTTGGGACAACTCATACTTTTTACAGTTTTATATTGGAAAACCTTATGTTTTCTATACTGCATGTTTTGGAAAGATTTATAAAATGGTTAAATTTTGATAAATTTAATTATTGTCACATGGAGCGACAAGGGGATTCTTATAGTTCCATATTATGGATGAAAATGACATGGATTGTATGATGTGGCACGCTGATGTGTCTTGCATTTAAGGTGGAAGTTACAAGGAGGAAATGGTTCATTAATTTGTTAAAATAAAATAGGGGGTCCCCACTTATTAGTATTATTTAGTACCCTTATCATATTATTATTATTATTATTATTATTATTTAATTTATTTACTTTCCAACTCTCCTATTAATTAACTAGTTGTTAGTTAGTGAGTTAACTAAAAGTGGTTGAATGATTCAACTACCCTGGAGATATAAAAGAGTAAGATGGACACGTAAAAGCGGGGAGATGACACATTTCTATGATAAGGTTTTCTCTGACTACAAAGTGATATTTCATTACTACTTCATTCATTTTCTAATTTCTAAAGCTAAGAGACTTGTGTGATATCAGGGTTTGTTGAAGGTGACGATAAGAAGGACCAAGAGACATTGATTTCTGGGATGCTTCCAGGTTGATTATCTGTTTGATAGTCTGTATATTTCTCTCAGTTTCTGGATTAGTTTTCAGTATTTGTTAGAATTATTGTGTAGATTCGTAGCAAAGGCAAACTGTGGCAGTATGATTATTAGTCTTGGTCTGATTTGAAGGCATAAGTGGTCTATGTGTGTGTTACCTTAGGCTACTAGACTTTCTCTTGCTACATACTTTTGAAGTATGTGAAGTGTATTGGCTAATTTCAGAATGAATGAATAAAATCTTGGATGGTTTTGCAACTCATCTTGGTATTTCTTGATTATATCATATTTATATTATTTTTCTTCATGTTAAAAAATTGTTATATAAAATCATAAATTTTTTTATTGCACTTTGATAAAGAATAAAAAATCAACAATTGGTTTGGTCTCTGAACTTTATAACTTATAGGTTAATTGAATTTGTAAAAAGACTTTAAACTAGGGTAATAATCCCGCCTATCTTGTCTGAGGCAAGCAAGATTCAAAATTTTTTGTTGAGAGAACTTCCATATCTTTTACTCAACAAAACACTCTCTTGACATCTGTCCAGTGTTCCTTCCTCAGTGTCGAAATGTGTTTTCTCAACATTTCCACTACATGGGAAATGTCTGGTAGAGTGCATACCATCACATACATTAGATTACCGAAAACACTTGCATATGGAACATGTGCCATGTACTCTATTTCTTCTTGTGTTTTTGGACAATGTTCAACATATAACTTTTATCCCACAGGAATGACACCTTAATAGGTTTGCAATAATGCATGTTGAAACACTTCGATATTGTTTCAATGTAATTCTTCGGGTCAACCAAATATTTCTTACTACCTGATCTCTCTTGATCTCAATTCCCATAATGTAGTTCACTACATTAAGATCCTTCATGTTGAACTTGTAGGATAACTACTTCTTTACCTCCTTTATTGCATCCATGTTGTTTCTAACCAGTAACATGTCATCGACATACAATGCTACATATATGAAATTCCCACCTTCTTCCTTAGAATATACATAGTGATCAACCTTACTTCTCACAAATCCAAAACTAAGGGTATATGTGTCAAAATTTTGATACCACATCCTTTGCGATTTCTTCAGACCATAAAGGGATCTTTTCAATTTGCACGCTATCTCTTTATTACCCTTACTGTAAATCCTTCGGGCTGTTTCATGCAGATTTCTTCTTCCAAGTCCCCATGTAGGAACACTATCTTCATATCCATTTTCTCTATTTCAAGATCAAATGCTACATGCAGAGACATCAGTATTCTAATGGAAGTTAATTTTGCAACAAGGTAAAAAATATCACTAAAGTCGACTCCTTCGACTTGGAAATATCCTTTCGCCACCATTCAATCTTTGAATTTATTGAGTTGACCTACTCCACTCATATTTTTCTTGAACGCCCACTTGCGACCGATGGGTTTTCTTCCATTAGGTAATTCAACCAAATCCCATGTCTCATTCTTGTGAAAGGATTCCATTTCTTTGACCATGGTGTCCTTCTAGAGTTTACCCTCTGTTGATTTGATTGCCTCCCTAACTGACTTGGGATCCTTGTTAGTGGAAGTTAACACACATGTGGAATGGAATTAAGGTGGAATATACCTTTTGACTGATTTTGTTACTCATTCAGACCTCCTTACAATCGGGGTTGGCAGTTCCACCTCTTCATCTGATCCAATCGACTCATCTAGATCATTTTCTTCATTCCTCAGTTCAAACCTCACCTTTTCTAGATCTTTCTCTATTTGAACCACTTCAAACTCAGATGTACTTTCGAATTCTCTGAATACCACATCTCGACTGTACACTATTTTCCTTGATGCCAGATCCAAGATCTTATATCCTTTCATTCCTTCCTTATACCCAATGAAAATACACTTGATTGCCTTCTTGTCTAGCTTGCTCCTCTTTTCCTTGGGAACATGCACAAATGCATCATAGCCAAATACTTTGAGATGTGAAAGAGAATAATTCTTACCAAACCATACATCATATGGAGTCATATCGACTAGTGTTGATGAAGGAGACATATTTATCAAATATTTTGCAGTGTCGATTTCTTCTACCCATAATTCTTCTGCGAGCCCAACACTAGTAAGCATGCTCCCTTCCTTGTCCATCAATGTTCTATTCATTCTATCGACAAAACCATTTTGTTGTGGGGTATATGGTGTGGTGTTTTGGCATGCTATGCCACAATACTTGTAGAACTACTCAAAATAATTTCCATAGAATTCACCACCATTGTCAGTTCTTATCACCTTGATCTTATTATCTGTTTGGTTTTCCACAAGAGATTTAAACTCCTTCAATTTATCGAAAACCTCTGATTTCTTCCTTAGGAAATATATCCATGTTTTCCTAGAAAAATCATCTATGAAGGAGACATAAAACAAGGATCCACCAAATGAAGGGACTGTTACAGGCCCGACCACATCACTATGAAGCAATTCTAGAATCCCCTTTGCCCTTGTCGTTCTAGATGGGAACCTAACCCATTTTGTTTTTTCCATATATGCAATGTTCACAAAAATCAACTTCCAAGTTACAATCAGGAAAAACCTCGACCATACCTTTTTTGTGCATCGCTTGAAGTCGTTTTGATCCAATGTGTCCCATCATGTGGTGTCATAACATGGTTAGGTCGACTTGGCGAGGTACTGTCGATTTGACTTGAATAGAATCAACCCGAGATGAGTCGAGTTGAGTTGAAGTCAATTCGATTTTAGGAACAACAATGATGTTTCATTCATTCGAGTTGAAATTCTCTAACAACTTATATAGGGTTCCAATTTGAACTCCTTTCATTAAGACCATTTCACCCCTGACCATTTTGCACACATCCTTTTGAAATAGAGTGTGTAATCCTGTATCGCTCATCTTGCCGATAAATATTAGGTTTCTTGCCAAACCCAGAATATGTAGCACACCTGGAAGGGTTCTACTCCTCCCATCCTACAGTATTAGTCTGACTCTTCCTCGTCCAACAATTTTGGTTGTCAAGTCGTCCCCCAAGGATACATATCCCATTTCATATCTCTCATATTCACAAAACCAATCTTTGTTTGGTGTCATATGAAAGGTCACTCTTTAGTCGATCAACCAAACATCTTAATATGACTGTGTACTGGTCAACTCTAGATACACATTACCTCCTTTATCCGGAGTAGTCTTTCTTTCAGTGGTCTGCTTCTCATTGGATCATGTACTGACTTCTATTTCCTTCGACTTGTAGTCCCTTTTTTAATTCCTAGATTTACCACATTTCCAACATCTTCTTTTCAACTGAACTGTGGATTTAGATGTACCCTTTGACTTATACTTTATACCAGATAATTTACCTTTATCTCTATCAATCATTCAACCTCTCTCTATTAAGGAATATTTGGTCAATCCTTCCATGTTTTTCCATCTAATTTCTTCTGATAATAGAGATGCAACCACGTAGCACTATTTTTGTCGAATTAGTTCCTATGGCCATGAAAAAGCTATCCCAGGAGTTTGCCAAAGAACATACTAGGATAATAAATTTCCCCTCCTCAATGATTTTAATATCCACATATGATAACTCGCTTATTATAGTATTCAATGCATTCAAATGCTCAGTTACCAAGATCCCATCACTCATTCTCAAAAGATACAATTTATTTCTAAGGAACAACTTATTTACCAAGGATTTTGACTAGTAAAATCTTCCCAGCTTGTCCCATAGTTTCTTGGCCAAGTCTTCACCTGAGACATTTAGCAACACCAAGTCTACAAGACAAATTTGAATCATACTCCTTTCCATTCTTTCAAGTTTCTCCCATTCTTCCCTCAACATATCCATTGTTCTCGATCTACAAGGAGATCTTCAATTTTAAGCTTCCAAAGCTCAAAATTCTGGACATTGAATTTTTCGATCTCTATCCTCGAACTACTTGCCATTCTTTCAAGCACAACTTTAAAGATTTCTAACTTAAAACTCTCACTAGACCTAGGGTTTATCTTAGATACAATATCTACGAACCTTAGCTCTGATACCACATGTAATGAAATGGAATTCCACAGTAAACCTAATAGATCAGAAGAATATAGATTTAAACAAGAAAGTAAATAACAAAACAATCACACTATGCACAAATATTTTACCCTAGAAACCCAAATGGGAAAACCAACATTCTTCTAGCATATTTCTCTCTTGTTGTCTTATCCATTCAAAATAAAGGGTTACATGACTCACCTTGTTCTACACCTAAGACATAATCACCATCATACCCTCTTTCTTACACAAGAATAACCCTGTAGCCAAAATGGCTTACATCTACATGACCAACAACCTCTGCTAAAGATTAGCAGGAATATCCAACTATTCATCATCTTAAAAAAATTACAATGTGCCCTATTTATAAGATTTACATCATGCAAAACCCTAAAGAATGGTGCCAAAAAATAGTTAGAGATCCATGTAGATCATTGGTTGCAAATCCCGTGAATCTCGAGATTGTGTTATAGTCGAATAATAGTTGGATTGCCAGTCAACCTCCAGTCGGTCGTTGGTCAATTTCCACTCGACCTCTTAACTACCTATTGTCAACTCACCTCTTGAATTGTTGTTGTTCAGTTCGACTTCGAATTTTCTCGATTGATCACTTCGACCTTTTAATTTCACTGCAAATAATATAACAACCCAACAAAGTTTTTCTAGATTTTGAGATCCATCATAAATTTAGAATTCACACTTGGATAACCGAGAAATGTATTGGTTCATGGAGATCTTGTTAACTTTTGCAGCTAGTCATTGACTCCATGGTTTATGTGGTCATCGTCTTGGATGCAGAGACAAAACTTGTGAACATAAAGATGCTACAATGCTTGAAATATAGTACCAATAATCACATATAGTGGATAAATAATGCGATTTCTATTTTCATTCATTCAATTGGAACCAAACAAGGAAAAAATAATGAATTTTTCAAACCATTTTTTTTTCATAAGAAAATTCGCACAAAATTATATTAGATAATAATTTTAATTACATAATAGGGAGTCAAAGTATCCATCCAAAGCATCACGGGAAGCACAAAAACTTGTCTAAAACCTGATTACAAAGATCTAGAAAGAGAGCAGTTCGAAAATTCTTACCCAATTCAGAAAAAGAAGAAAAGACTCGGAACTAGGAAGCTGACGGAAAACCAGAAAATAGCATCCAACAAGACTGTTCAATGCTATCTTTAACGAGAGAAAACAAAAGTTAAAAAATATCCAAATGGTGAGATGGGCCAGCCATTGATCCGTCCCAAGTAAATAAGGTAATTCTGCCTTTGTCTTCTGATAATGCTTGTTTTGACAATAGATCAACTTCTACATTTGCCTCCCTAAAAATATGATGAAAATTGATTCCTTTGAAGGTGGTAACTAAATCAAGTAATCTTTGTTTCCAGCCTTCAATATTGCTTGCTCGGAGGTTGCCTTGATGATTCAACCAGTGGATGATTACTTTGGAATCCCCCGGACTTGAATATATTGGATATCCAAGGATTTTGCAATAGTGAGAGAAGCCCAGGCGCCAAGTAACTCTGCTTTTGTGTTTGTTCCAGAACCACCATTAAAAAACCAACAGAAAACCTGATTGTTGGTGTATTTGATGAAGCTCCCTGCTCCACAGATTGAGCCATGAATTTTTCAAACTTGTCACTAAGAGTTTGAGGCAGTGACACCAATTTCAATTGATTTATGGTAATTAGGTACAAAAATCAGAAAAATTGAGGCTGATTTAATGTTGTATGAATTGCTGCAAGCTAAATGGAGGTCGTACGATTTGCTGCAATCTCAATGGTAAATTTACGAAATATTTTAAGCAGTTGAATGAACTATACAATGACCGTACGGTCATGTTTTTCTCCCAGGCAATGAAATTCAATGTGTATGGCACTCGTACAAAAGAAAAGCATAAATTAAAGAATGGAAAATCTGTAAGGGGGTTGGTTGTACGACCGATATTTAGCAGGTTGAAAACAAAATTTTATGAGAAATACCATTGTACATGTCGTATAGTCATTAATTTCACTGAGAAACAATGAATTAAACCCTTACCTCCATTATACGGTCACAAAATCAATGAGAGACATCAAATAACACAGTGTACGATTTCAATTGGCTAAGAAAGGAGTAATTTGTACTGTGTATGACCATGAATATTAAAGGAGGAGAAGTCCGTATGCTTATACAATGGAATTAGTAGCTAGTTGAATCATACAAACCGATATAAGGGATTGAGTGTCGTTATTTCCTTCATGGATTCATGGGAATGCATTCACCATGTCCATTGCTTCTTTTACCAACACTTACAAATGTTGCCATTCTTTTGCATTTCCATTGCTTTGACCTCTACTTGCTTCTTGAATTTTTGAATATTTAGTCTTAACCGATGTAGTTTGCTGAGATCAAAATTTCAAAGGTGAACCAAGGTGCATTATCCTCCAACCATTTATGTAGGGAGAAACTCAACAAGGATGTGTTAAGAGAAGTGCAGTTCTCTTGGAGTTGCCATCAAGATCCACTTTCGAGCCATATTAGCATCAAGTTGTTATCGATTCACCTCGACATTTATCCACCATCAATGTGTGATATTGTAAAAATTGGGAAAACCTCTTTAATTTGTAAGCAAAATGATGGTTATCCTTTATAGGGTCAAAATAATAAAATACGATTATTCGATTGAATCAATTTTTACCATTACTTTTGAATTTTACCTTTCATGAATAAAATAAAGAGGAAAAAGTCATAAAGTGTTTTATAACTTTAATTAAATAGAAATAACATTAGGAAGAGTGGTTTCCTAAGTTATTTTAGGGGGAAATGGTGTGAGAGGGGGTGTAGACATGGGATACATGTGCTATAGATGGTTTATTTCAATAAGCCTAACAATTTGGGATAGGTGAGCAATTTTTTGGTGATAACAACAACATAAGAGAGATTTGTGAAGCTAGAAGAACAAGTTGCTAATATCTCTCGTGACATGGCCCTCCTCATGGTAGATCTAGCAAACAAGTTTGGACCATTTTTGGGAGGATGGTGGCTCTAACTCAAAAGTTGGAACATATGAGAAAGTGGGACATAGTGAAGACCCACAAAATGAGTTTAAGAAAGAGCCCAAGAAAGAGAAGTCAGGTTCTAGTGTCGTCACTCCTTCACAACCTCTGTTTAAAATGGAAGTGAAAGTGAACATCAAATCCTATCAAGGTGAGATTGATGTTGTTAAGTTTAATCATTGGTTACAATAGTTAGAAGTGTATTTCAATGTCCATAATATAGACAAAGAGTAGAATATTTCATTTTCTTGACTAAAAATGGAGGGCCATGCAGTAACCTGGTGATAATTTGGGAAAGCCACAAAGAGACATTCAGGCTATAGGGTGATCCACTAGTAACTAAGTGACAAGTGTTTAAAACCCTCATTAATTCCCAGTTCTACCCAATTGGGTATGTAGAGGACCAATGGATCCATTGGCATAACTTCATGCTGAGGCAAGGGAAAAGTGTGAAAGAGCACACCTTTGAGTTCAGGAAAATGATGATTATGCTTGGTATTGTTGGGTTAAACTTGATTTGGTGAAAGAGTCAATGAGTTAAATCTATTTTAGGTCAACATTGGTGGTTTTCAGGCCCATGGTTTTGGTATCCCATGGTATTGTTCCCGTGGATTTCATGAAATGAGGCCTTTAAAATGGTTTTGGATACTATATTATAATTGGCCTCGAGGTAAGGGGTGAAGGCTCAATTGGTCAGCTTGGTCGGATTCAATCAAGGGAACAAAGATATATTTTGAATTTTTTTCCCATAACGGTTTTCCAGGGTAAATTGTATGTCAATAATGTGTGCATGATTGTTGTTATTTTATTATTTATCTCATAGGCCTTGCTTATTCCTAACAATTGGTATAAGAGCTCAAGATTGTCCTAGACTCTCTAGTGAGTGGCCTGGGAAATGGATTCATTATTTGGTTGCTTAAAAAGCTTCGAGTCGACCCACTGAAACCAATATTTGAGATGGTAATTCATGGGATGTGATACTTGTGTGTTGAAGATATACTTTATGTACCAGCTGGTAGCTCCAAGAATGACGATGGTTGGTGGATAGATGGTTTTGGTTCTAAGAAATTTACAACTAGTGGTTGGTTGCTCGATGGTTGTGGCTTTGAATGGTGGCTTGATGGATGGATGTAGATCGATGGTTGTGGCTCCAAGAACCCCTCAATGGAAGGAAACTCAATCTTGATGTTTCTTTGTAATGTCTACTTGATCTGAATCTCAACAGTGGAATATTGATGCAAAGATGGATGGTAGCTCCTTAATATTCGAAAATTCCTACTCAATTTTCTTGAAAGAGAAATCAAATTTGATGGTTGGTGGATAGAGGATCAATGCAAATCCTTAATCTAAATTTCTACTCAATCTCAAGGGGGACATATAGGAAATTATAGAGGAATTCATAGATGTGGAGCTCAACAATGGGATGCATTCCATTCAAAATTTGAATTCAAATATAGGTCAGATAGGTCATCCTAGGGATCATGCCATTCAAAATTTGAATTCAAATATGGGTTAGACAAGTCAACCTATGGATCCAAGAATGGTAACAGTGAGATGGAGCTTGTTGGGAAGGAAATCCATGGAAATTAATTGTGATGTCCATTTAAGGAATACAAGGATGGTGAGACTTGGTCAAGGGTACCATGCCACATAGATAGGTTCTCTTAACATGCAATCAAGATATGCTCACTATCCTGGACCAAGGGACCTCCATGAGCCTGGGGATTGTGACTCTTGTCGCAGGGTTAAGGTCCAAGAGCCTAGAAACTAGTTTCATTGTTGAATAGGATGAGGAAATATCAATCACCATGCAGTGAGTCAATTATCAGTTCATTATTTGTTGTTGGCGCATCATTTCCATTGGATACGCATTATTCATTATCCAACAGATAGGATGCATAAGACAATGATCCAATGATTGATTCATTGCATGGTGCTTAATATTAGTGGGATAGGATGATCATAACCCTATGAAACTAGATATTTATAATAGTCTTTATAGATATTTCTATATGGCCATAAAATTTATAGATCTTTCTATATGGCCATCAGATTCACACCCTAGAATGACAAGTACCCACCATGAGAAAAAATAGTATGTAGTGTAGCTAGAGAGGTAGTGGGGGGAGGGGGGAGGTGGGGCGGATGGACCATAGTGATAATAGTGGAGGCCATTCAATGTAAGGTGGACTAGGTCCACTATATTTAAATAAGGCCCACTATGGTAGTTATATATATTAGTGTGAACGTAATAAATGTGAGATGACTTATTAGAAGGTTCCTCCTCTAGAATGTTCTTAGGTGGTTGGTAGCACTGTATAAAGGGGTTCAAGTAATGTAATGGGAGTCAAGAAGAAGAAGAAGAAGTATTTTATTTGGATCATGTATCTCATTAGGAGGTTGCCCCCTCGAAGAGGCAAGTGAACAGGAGAGGGTCCCTTCCATAATAAGATCCATTATATGGTGTTGACTTACACTAATGGTTTTCTTAATAATAAAGTGGGATTTTTTTTTTCATATTTCTCTCTACACCTCCCTAACCTCTCACGCATATAGAATAATATATTTTCTATGTAATAAAGGTCGACATTAGTCAATAATGTCTATTTAATAAATATGAACAAGTCAATGTAAAAAGACCTAATAGAAGCTTTTTCTTCTAGAAAGATCTTCCTCTAGAATGTTCTTTAGAAGACATAATTATTATAAATAAGAGTAGGAGGCATGATAAAGCTTTGTCTTGAGAATTATTGTAATGTAGCTCTGCTCTACTAGAGGTTTCCCCCTCGAAGATGCAAGTGAACATTTCTTTCTTTGAATAAAGGTATTATTTTTGGTATTGATCTTCTCAAAATTTTGTTGTTCCATTGATATCTACTGAATATTATTGTATTTGTGTATTATATTACACATGGTACCTTACAATTGGTATCAAATCACTTTCTTCGGCCACAAAAAAGGGGCAATGTTTTTTTCTATTTTTGCAATTTTTTTTTCCAGAAGAAAAAAGAGGGATGCGACATTCAAGACAAATCCTGTAGATTTTTGTGTGGAATTTGCAGAAACTGGTTGTAAATATAAGTTCCTCTCGAAAAAAAAAACCAATAAAAAAAATCGTCTGAAATAGAGTCTAGGAAGTGAGGTTATCCTCATTTTAAAATCTGCTAATTTTTTCATGGTTTTTCCACGGATGGTCGCGCGATTTTACTGAATTCTGTAGTAGTTGGGGTCGAATTTGCACCAAAAAATTACATATCTGAATGTCCTCTCATAATTTTACCCAATTAAAAAAAACATCGTCCGAATTGGAGCTTTGAAAGTGAAGATATCACTGATTTAAAATCATCCATTTTTCGAGTTTTTCGTGACAACAACGGGACTGCAAATCTCATAGCTATTGACATGGTGCTCCTATTTCTACCATATCCATGCCATTGGATAGTGTATTTTAATATTTTTCTTTTGGTATATTATATGTGGTGTTTCCAATGGATATTCAACCCCTCATGTAATTTCAACGACATTTAATATAGTTTTGGACAAAACTCAACAGAGAATTTCACATGGTGAGACAAGTCCTCAAGACAAGAGTTCAAGATCTCAATTTTGCAATGAAAGATAGGTATATTATGCAAGGAATTATGGATGAATATAATTAGGAGGCCTATGCTTGGTATGATTTTGAGGCTAATTGTGATGATTGGTATATGGATAGTTGTCATTTCTGGGATGATAACCACCTCCATATTCTATTTGATCATGAATCTATTCCACCTCATGTAGAGACCATCCTGGAGAGTACACAAGAGCCTTATTTTCATATTCTTCTTCAATTTTATTATTCTCTAGCAGTAGTGGATGAATTTTTAGCCGGTTGTACATATTTTGATCCACATCACCAATGTTGATCGCAAGAGCATCACTTTAAGTTGGCTATGGTGTTCTAATATCTTCAGTGTGGAGTTCATATGAGCACTTGGACACGGTACCCAATTTTATAGTGGAGGTTGGACTACTTCAGTATGGTGGCTCACATTCATACATGGGACCATGGTTCTCCAGGCTACTTCAACATTATGGTCCACACTTATCCATGGTCTTGTAACATAGTCCAAATTTTATGACTTATAAGTTAGGGTTAATAAAACATGTATTATTGTGCTCGGATTGTTAGATCAATGGTCTATACTCGATTGCGCCCCCCCTCCCCGCTTCGTACTCAATGTTTAACACAAGGGGGGGGGGGTGAAAAACTCTACCATAGTTAACCTCCTTTTGACATGGCGTCAATCTGTCAATTATGGCACCCAAGAAGTGTGGTTAGCCAAACCACGCCCAACCCCTGCTGCAATAGACATGGACCTGACACGTGTCCAACGTCACATCAACCGACAGAAAAGGTAAAAAATTAAAATTATTATTAGTTTTCTGCCAATTATATAACGACATGAAAATATTTCAATAGATAAAAGGGAAAAGGACAAAATGTTTAATTTATTTTGAGTTTGTGAATAATTCGAGCACCCGATTAAGATCATCTGTGAAGATTTGACATCATTAGTTCAACCCAATACATGTCTCAGTCAACAACTTCCATGGGTAACTTTAAATCCTTCTTATTCTTATGTTATCACTATAAAAATGAAGACATCCCAACCTACATAAATTAACAAAAATAAATCCCGTAGAAGAAGATATTGCCGACAAAGATAAGGACGTTTTCGATCTTGTCTTGTCAGTCGATCCCGTTGCGTTATACTAGTAGGAAAACCAAGGGTTTCAGGATTTGTTCGACCATTATTATGCATTGGAATCTGACCTCCCCAAATTCATAGTACCTTAGGTTTACCATTTTCCAAAATTTGTAGTGTGTTGCGCTGAAAATTATGTCCCATCCAAGAGAGCAATTATTTCCACAGTTGGGTCTATTCTCATTGAATTAAATGATCAAACTATTAATGAGATGATAAGATGTCCAATGAATCCTGATAGTGAGCAACTAAATGAGTTAGTAAACTCCAAATGTTTCAGAGAGATGGAATCAAAATACAAGGTTACCCTATTACAATCATACCTTTGTACAAAACTTGATGTTCCTGATGATAATGTTGCCCTTCAAACAAATCTCTTTCTTGAGAATTCGCAGAAAATTATTTCAATGATTTCTATGATTTTGGGAAAAAATAATGATTTAATAGTTGATGAGTTTGTCTTAGGGATTATGGTTTCGATTTTCCCTATTGTAACTAAACCAATCACTAAATTTAACTATTCCCAATTTTTAGTAGATTAAATTCATTACTAGCTTTTTGAATTTGAGTCTCTCAGAAGCTTCAAATACTAGTCTTACCTGGTCCACCTTTTTCTATTCACACAAGTCTTTCATTTTATGCATCTAGGGATAAATATTGAAGATTATATTGGTAATCCAACCTCAGTTACTCAGTGGACTTCTGTGATTATGAAGAAACCTTTGAATGTTGATTTTTCACAGTATGTGGACAAGTTTATGTCTAAAGTCTACCAAATTATTCACATTCAGGTTCCTCCTAGAATCTTTCCTAAGTGAAAAAAAATATTACAGTTAAGCGAAAACAAAAGAGCGGGAGACTGGTATGTCTTTGAACATTATACTAAAATCATGGTTTATGGTTGTCAACTTTCTCCCTTTCACTTGCCTATTTCACGACACCCAAATTTTTTTCTCTTGAATATGTTAGGCAAATATTGAAATCTGATGAAATTCATTTTGGGGAAAATAAGTATAAGATGACTTTTAAATTAAAGAAGGAAGTGGGTACTTTCATTGTCAATACGAGATAAACACTATAGGTAACAACAAATATGATTTTATCTCTGGGATTACAACAAGGAGAACCATGGAATTATGACCCTCGTGGCATAATTTTAGCAAAAATAATTTCACATGGGTAGAGTCCTTATCAACATCGGAAAAAATAACAATCGGAGCTATTGGAAAACCAATATAGTTGACAAGATGTATTGAACATTTTGTAGATCCATGGTAAATCATATGACCAGTCAAAAAAATCTACAATCACACAAACTCCACAACAGCTTGAAAATGCACACAACATGAAACATTCATAGTTTGCCTTAAATAGTTTAGAGACAGGGGAAGAAGGATTAGCCAAAAAGAAAAAGTTTGAAGAAATTGAAGAAGAAGGAGATCCAGAATTGGTGCTTGAAGAAATAATGTCAAATAAAAAGGGCCCTGTTGTAACTATAGAGGTGATATCTTCAGAAAATATCAAAGGTGTGGCAAGTCAAAGTGAATCAGAGTCAGGCACTAGTGATCAATCAAAGAAATTAGACCGAGTTCGACAATTCATGGAAACTAGAAAGGCAGGTGAAAGAATCAATAAGAATATGATTCCTAAAGTATATGAACATGATGCTTATAATACCAGAATGATCTCAGTTGTAGATTATGAGAAAGGGAGACTGAATATAGCAGTCATGGAACCAAAGGATAAAAAAAAAGTAACAAACATCTCTATTGATCTAAATAATGTACATCCTTTGGATAAATTTGAATTGCACAGAGAAACTGCATAAATGATAAACATAGATGGTATGATAGCTAATGTTGGAATCAAGAAACTTCAATCCATCAATGATAAGCTCAGAACTCAGTTAAAGAACAAAAAGTTGGCTACCGGGACTAGACAGATAGAGTGGAGGATCTAGAACAATGGATAATAGAACTTGGAGCCAATACAAAAGATGATGCACCCATTCAAGCACTGATGAAAATGAAGAAAACAGAAATTTGAGTTTTGAAGCAAAGGCTTAAAATCCCAAGGATTGACCATCTACAGACTCAAGAACTACAAGAAATCCAGGCAGGAAAATATCAACTTGTAAAGAAGATGGTAGAGATGGGAGAATAGATGGAAATGTATGAAAAACATATTGAAAGTTTAAATGAAGGATCTTATCATATTCAAGCAACAAAAACATCAGATCCAACAACTAGGATATGAAGGACATTAGCATATCTAAACCTGAAAGGTGTTGAAATTGAAATCCTAAAGAAAATAATCTCATAGAAGAAAGAAGAAATCAAAGACAAAGAAAAATTTGTTTCAAAATATCCGATGCTGAAGGTGAATATGTTAACTGATATGGAACATATGAAGACTAAATTTCTAGGTAAACCATATTTGATAGGATCCAAGCATCTCATCTGGGATGAAATTATCAGTGAATTAGCTATGCTTTGGGATAAATAATAGATGATAAATTATTGTTGGTAGATGAAGCATATGATGTAATCCAAAATTCATTTCATGAATTGGGAACAAGACTACAAGTTGCCACTCAAATCATAAAATTCCTGAATTACAATTCTAGAGAGACATTGTTGAGGAAAGGTGTTAATGAGAGAAAAACAATGGTGACAGAAACTGAAAGAATTTTCACAAAGAAGAATCTAATGGGGTTACCTTTATCCTTTGATAAAGATGGCAAGTTATTTTCATAAGAAAACTACAGAAACTGTTTGTTTATCGCCAGAGAAAAATATGATGAGTTTCAGAACATGACCAAAACTCTAAGAGGTCAAACCATTGTTGACCTTCTCATAGATGACTTCTATCTTTTATGGCAGACAAAGAACTTATTCTCACATGCCCCTACATACGAGAAATACACTAAGTTGTATATTACATTCCGATAGATAAAATCTTTTAGTTTCCCTTCATATGAGACTTGTAATCTTCTCCTCCAAGTGTTGACAGGGTGACTCATCAAAGAAGAAGAAAATTAAGAATTAACTCCTCCAACTGTCCTATTTCTAGGGAGTCAAAGATTTTGTTGCATCTCAATTTTCTAAGAAATAGGATCGAATAACCATTTTTGGTTTCGAATTATCTTGTATAAATGCTCATGAGAACTCAATATAAAGGGATATTTTTGGCCCGAGCTTAAGTTTTAATAAAAAAGCTCTGCAAGTTTTTGAAGACTCAAACTTTTATGTTTCAGATTATGTGATCTCTCTATCCTTGTGTTAATTCCATGTTCTTAATTTCTTCTTAGATATATCTACTGCCATGACTGTGATGACTTAGTACAACAACTACCATCATAACGCTGCAAAGGCATCATTTAAAGTTTCACATTTCTTCAAATATATTGTGAGTATAATAGAAGATGTGTGCTTATATTTCGTTATTCCTTTTTGAATTAAAAAGAAGTATTCTTTGTGTTCAAACTATATTTTTGTTTAAAGATACATAAACATAACTTCTTCTTCCTGAAAGTTAATTAATATTTATCAGAATATACATTGCTTAATTTTCAATTTGTTTTCTTTATATTCTTCTTTCATCATCTAAATCCTTAATTGTCTAAAACATATAATGATTTCCCTTCCAATACTAAATCTTTAAATATTTAAAAACTAAAGATATAGGCCTAAATTAGCAACAAAACACTCTATTTTAGGCCTATATATGTCCTAAAATAGAGTGTTTTGTTGCTAATTTAGGCCTATATCTTTAGTTTTTAAATATTTAAAGATTTAGTATTGGAAGGGAAATCATTATATGTTTTAGACAATTAAGGATTTAGATGATATATATTTAAAAACAAAAAAATCAATATTATGGATGCCTTGGAATAGTTTCTTAGCTAGAAACGTCTCAAGGGTAACAACATTCATTTGGCATCATTGTCGAGGATCAAATTAAAGAAATTTATTTTCCCTTGGGAAAGACGACAGTAAAACCTACTCATTTTTTGTGAGCAAAGAGATAGGAGGGATAAAAATCCTTCACATGGTGACTCCTTACTTCTAATCCTGGCATCATGAAAGAAAAACACTCGGGCTCACCCAGACCCTAAGAAAACAATGCCAGCATATAATCCTGAAAAACTACTGTCAAAGAAAAATCTTAAACATACACCCACAACTCCTCTTACCATAACCTCCTCTAAACCTTCATCTTCCCGTCTTCCTAAATCAAAAGGAAAATATATTATTGATGCAAAGGAATCCATAATAAAAACTCCTATAAACCCTTCTAACCCTTCAAAACCATATCTGCATTCATCTCTCGAAGAACCTCTTCCAAGTTCTCCAAAACCACCCTTGAAAGTCTCTACAATAGACTCCATAAAAATTTTCCCTGAAAGGTATATCAAACTTGATCTTAAATACTCTAATGTAGTTTCTCAAATGCATTCCACTGAAGACTCTCCTCATATTTATACGAGAGAGTCAACTGAGAATTCTCCAAATATTTCCCTAAAGGAATCTCCTGAAGATTTTTTTTGGGTCTACAACCCCAAATTTTTCGTTTTTAAGTCCAAAAAGGGAAGTTTTAGAGATCCCTCAAACTTCTTTTCCAGAAAACCCTCTTGAAGAAGGAGAGCTTCTCAAAACTTACATCAATCTCATTTTTCTTGAGAACTCTCAGTTCATACTTGAGTTCCTAATTATGGCAGGGAAAATACCATAATAACAACAACAACAACAACCAACTCCTCCTCCACCAAGAGTTTTCAATAAAGTTATTGCTAGATACGATCCTTTAAATCTTTCAGCAAATCTTCATGATTTTCCTGATACTTATCTGAAGCTGCTTCCTAGATTTAATGGGGAGGGTGAGACTACAACTCTCGAACATTTAGCAACATTTGATTATTTCACCGATAATCAAGGTTTAGAACATGAAGATGTATATATGAGGATTTTTGTTCAGACATTTGAGGGTGAAGTGAGGACATGGTTTAAGGGTTTTCCCCCAAATTCCATAAATTTTTGGGATTCTCTAGAATTTGCTTTCCTGAGATAATGGGGTGAAAAGAAAGATCACTTATATTTTTTGACCGAGTTTGGGAATGTTAAAAAGAAACAAAATGAATATGTCTCATATTTCATCAAGATATTTAATAAACTTTATAATAAAATCCCTACATATGTCAAACGATCACAACCAACAATAAAAGTCACTTTTGTAGGCTCTTTTGATCCCGACTTTGCCTTATTTCTTAGAGAAAGGATATCCACCACCTTAACTAGTATGAAATATGATGTAGTAGAAATTGAATACAACATGATTGCATCAAGAAAATCTAGAGTTAGAAATGAATTAGGAGAAAGAGAAAGAGAAAGAAGAAAACAAAAAGAACAAGTTGATACATATGGTACTAACAAAAATCAGGAGGATAAAATTAAAGAGATGTCCAGAATTATCAAAGATATATCAAATAAACTGGCTAGGATGGAAACATAGAGAAGAAGGCCTGGCATTAGAAACCAAAATCAGTTTAGAAGACCTTTTAATCCTCCCCAGGTTTTGCAGAGAGAAAGGAGAAATGAAGATTAACCTATACAAGCTCCTACAAAAAAAATGAAAATTTGGTTGATAACTTTGAAGAAGATAAAATTGAGAATATTGATCAGGAGATTAATATGATGGAAGGTGATCCTCGTGAAGTGTATGTGACTCGGGATGATTATGAAAAATATTTAATCTTTAACTCATATTTCAATGAATACGATAATAATAATCATCTTGATTCATCATCATCTCAATATAGATCCTTCTCAAATGCATTACAAGATGAATTACATAGAAAATATGACCTTAGACAAAGAACCAATGAAAATACAACCAAAATGAATAATCAAGGTCAACCAAAAAAAAACAAAAAATAAAGACAAAGGTAAAGAAATCACAGCCCCCAAACAAAAATATGATCCACGGGTTATAAAGAAAGAATATACAGAACCAAAAGAAACAAAAAAAATAAGCAGTTCTTTTAATTTGAAACATGAACTTAATAAGATCGGAATCCCAATCCTTTTGTTAGAAATTGCGAAAAATCCAATTTACAAAAGACAAGTGATGAAAATGATTGACTTCTCTATTGCAACAACCCAACCAGACACATTAAACTTACAAGATGAAAGGCCTACTGTAATGTTTAGTCCTCACATTGAGGAAAGAGGAGAATCAATAGCCCCATTTTATATCTCTTTAAAATTCCATGAACATCTTTTACATAATTGCATGTTAGATTCATGAGCTTCTCACAATCTAATACCAAAAATAGTTATGGAGAATTTAGGATTACAAATAACAAGGCCATATCATGACTTGTATTCCTTTTATGCAAGAAAATTTAGATGTTTAGGGATGATTAAATATCTGGTAGTTCACTTAGCCAAAATACCCGTAAAAAGTATTTTGATTGATATAGTTGTGATAGATGTGCCTGTCAACTATGGGATGCTTTTATCTAGATCTTGGGAAAGTAAACTAGGTGGCTCGTTGCCAATGGACATGAATTATGCCACAATCCCAATCTTTGGTGGAGAGACTAGGAGACTTTATAGGGAAACCAAACTTACTTACACTGTCAGTGATCCTAAACACCCTAATAATTATCTTGTCTACTCGAAAAATCAAGATTTGGGTTGTTTCACCTTATTTGTAAATGATGAACTAGAAAAATGTACAAAAGCTGTTAATATTTCTTTGAATGAAAATAAGCCTGAAGAGGGAATGTGGAAAATGTACTTCGATGGAGATTCCTCTTGAGAAGGTGATGGAGAAGGTATTCCTCTAATTTCACCTTATGACAACCTTTTTCCATTTTCTTTTAGATTACAGTTTGAAGCTGATTCAATGAATAACGTTTGTGAATATGAAGCTTTAGTGCTGGGTTTAGAAGTCGTCAGGAAAATGAAAATTGTAAATCTTGTTGTCTATGGAGATGGAGAATTAATTGTTAAGAAAATAAGGAAAGTTTATCAACCTAAACATACTAGGATGAGATCCTATAGAAATTGTGCTCGGGACTTAATTGAGAATTTCTTTTTTACTTTTAATATTCATGCAATTCCCAGAAAATAAAATAAACAAGTTGATTCTTTAGCTGTAGCAGAAAGTAATTTAAGACCTCCTGAAGTTCCAAACCTTAAATATGAAATTGAAATGAAATAAATACCTTCAATACCTGAGAATGTCAAACATTGGCAAGTGTTTGAACATGACCAACAAAACAGATTTGTTTGGAAATGATTGATGAATTTTTAACAACTCATATTGGTCAGGAAGATGACCAAAATATGAACAAATGAATCAATATAATCATACAGACCCTAAATTTCAAGATATGATTTCTAATCATAAAATGATGGTGCTAAGAAATAATCATATTCCAAAGAGATTGGTGCCTCTAGAGAATTTGTTTGACAAAGATGATATTTCTACAAAATCCACTGTTCATCCTAAAAGACAAGAAGTAGAAGATCACAATATCAGGAGTGAGAAAGAACCAAGGCATATCAAACTTTCCAAATTTATTCTCATTGATCAGAAGGTCAATTATATCAATTTATTCAAAGAATTTACTGAAGTATTTTCTTGGTCTTATGAATAGATGAAGACCTATGACACCAACATTATTCAACACGAAATTCCATTGAAGGTAGGATTTAAACCATTCAGACAGAAATTAAGATAGGTAAATCCTATCATATTGATCCAGATTTATGAGCGGAATGAAATGAAACTACATATTTATGATATTAACATAGAGATACAGTGAAAAATAACAGAGCTACATTAAAACTTGGCTTATATTAAATAATAAATATGTCGGAAACTGTAAAATGCAGACTGAAAACAAGCTTGCTAGAATGGTGGCAACTTATCTATGAGAAGAGATGTGATGACTACGCTCATTCGAAAGAATATGAGTACAATGAGGCTCTAAAGGAATTTTTACAATAAACATGAATTCCAAAACCCTAGACATCCAAAAACCTAACACTAGGAGATGAAGCGTCAAAAGTCATGTGGGCCTCATTGGGGTAAGTTAGTAACTTTTGCATACGATCTTCGTTTAGGGTGCATGATAGCTTGTTGGAAATGTATTGATGAGTAGCTTCATTTAGGGGGCTCAATAAAATCTTTCAACTATCATTGAGGAGCCTGATTGCAAAAAAACATCGTTTAGGCCCTCAAAATAGCCCCAGAAGTTTAGGAACCGAAAAACTGCTAAAAATAGTAAGTTGCCAAAAAAATGTTTTGATCTAGTTGGACAAGGTGGGTAGACACCGAGATCCTCCTGGATCAATCACCCCCCCCCCCGCCCCTTAGGAAGCAATGGTATCCATTTCATTGAGTGCCCCCATCAGATCAGAAAAGTTTTATTGAATTTGGCCCTAGGTGAGCCACTTGCCTTGGTGCAGGAGCTGCCCTACTTTGACAACCCGATAAAGAGAGATCCTCTACTGGCGAGTTCCCTTGACCTGTGTTTACACGATATGATTAATGGATTCCTGTTCCATGCATTCAAGGTTGATCTCTGTTGGTGTCAATTGTTCTTCTATCTCCGAGGTGTCAAGTAATGGTGGAAAATAAGGTTGAAGGAGGTCCACATTGAAGACTGGGTGCAAACCAAGGAATGGGGGAAGATTGAGATCAAAATAATTTTCACCCATAACCTTGGTGATGGTGTAGGGTCCATAATGAAGTGGACGAATCTTTCGATGAGCCCCTGTAAGATGTTATTTCTGCAAGTGCAACCAAACTTTGTCTCCCACTTGAAGCTAGTGTGGCACCCGATGTTGATCATGGAGCTGCTTGTACTTGGCATTGGACTTCTATAAAATATCCTAAAAATATTGGCCGATGTGATGGATCCTCTCAACGTATTGGGTGGATTTGTCATCTCAAATTGGAGCATGCATCGAGTCTTCCTGGGTGGCCACAAGGGGTAGTGCAACATCCATGGGACCCAATGGTTGAAATCCCAACCCCACCTAAAAGGGGTTGTGGCTGGTTGAGCTATGTATGGATCTTTTGTAGTTGTGTTGAACATAGGGAATAATCTCATCCCAGGTGTGGGGTTGTTTTTAATTGTACATATGAAGGATGTGCACGATCATCCGGTTGACGACCTCGGTTTGACCATCCGTATGGAGGTCGTGGAAGGTAGTGGACTTGGTGAGCTTGGTGTCAAACAGTGATCAGAGGCTCGACCATAATGTGTTGAGGAAATGACTATCCTAATCTAAGATAATGGTTTGTGGGATCCCAAAATGTACCCACACTCATTCAAAGAAGAGCTTGGCAGTGGCCTCCTCTGTGATGCTCTTTTTGTAGGCGGCCATAATCGCCATTTTGGAAAAGCGATCAAAACCACAAAACAAAGTTGTTTCCCCAGATGGTGGATGGAAGGCCCAACATGTAGTCCATTGAGATGGATTCCCAGGGCCTGTCAGGAGTAGACAAATGAGTGTACAGGCCTTGTTTCTTAATGGTCGATTTGGCAACAACGTAGGAAGTGTAGGACCATATATACTTGATGACATCCTGTCGAAGTTTCAACTGGTAGAAATGTCGCTGCAACATTTCCATTGTCGTTTCCACACCGAAGTGTCCTACCACCCTACTGTAGTGGGATTACCAAATCATCTCCGCTCGCTCGCTTGATGGAACACATAGATAGCCCAGATGGCACAACATCCTGTCCTGAAGATTGAAATTAGTGACAACTATGTTTGTACCCAACATTTGGTAGGTTTTGGCGAAGTCAGGATCTATCTCATAGAGGTGGGGCCATCTGGAGTTTTCATGGCCACAAGAATCAAGAACTGTGGTGAGTGTCGCGACTGGAGGTCAACTGAGGAAATCAACAACTCGGTTGGTACTTCCTGTTTTATAATTGATGTTGATATGGAACTGCTGCAAATATGTGGACCACTTTTGATGGCGGTCATTTTGCAAGTATCCTTGTGTTTGCATGAACTATAGCAGCTTATGATTAGTGTGGATGATTGTCTCCTTCCTGAGAATGTAATGCCTCCATTGGCGGCATGCTTTCATATTGGAGTACATTTATTTGTCGTAATTAGGGTAATTACAAATGACATTTGATAGTGTCTCAATATGATAGGCCACAGGGTGGCCATGTTGAGTGATAACCATGCCCATAGCATAGTCTGAATCATGTGTCTCAATCTCAAAGGTTTGTTGTAGGTCAAGTAATGAAAGCACTGGAGTGGAGCACAAACGCTGCTTTAGATCATCAAACGCTTTCTATTGGGACAGACCCCACAAATGTTTTTCCTTACCACCACCTTTGGTTATTTGGATGAGGGCCCATGTAATATGGGAGAATCCCAACACAAACCTTCGATAGAAATCAGAAAGGCCTAAGAAGCTCCGAATCTCAGTGAGCGTGGTTGGGAATGGATAGCCATGAATGACTTGGATCTTGGCTATATCAACATGCGCACCATGTGCCTCAACAATGTAGCCTAGGTACTGGACCTTGTCCATGCCGAAGGAGCATTTTTCCAAGTTGGCATATAGCTTGTGATGCCACAGAGTGTGAAGAACCTGTTGAATATGCTGCAAGTGTTCTTGCCAAGTCTTGATGTAGACAAGGATGTCATATAGATACACCACCATAAAAGAATCAGTGAAAGGACGCGAGATATCATCCATCATCCTCATGAAATTCGTTGGGGCATTTGTCAAACCAAAGTGAATGACCAACCATTCAAAAATACCTTCTTTTGAATTGAAGGCATATTTCCATACATATGTCGGTTCTATTGGGACCTGATGGTAGCCAGACCTCAGATCAATATTACTAAAGTATTTGGCCCCCTTGAGCTGATCAAAGAGATCATCAATTCGAAGAATCGGGTACCGGTTCATGACTGTGATTTTATTTAGGGCCCAGTAATCAATGCAAAGTCTCCAAGTCCCGTCTTTCTTCTGCACCAACATGATTGGGATTCCAAAAGGTGATGAGCTAGGTCGAATGTGACCCTTGTGGAGAAGTTCTTGGCTCTGATGCTTGATATCCTCATTTTCTAGCAGAGAGTGGCGATAGACTATCCCATTGGGTAGCAGTGCATCGAGGGTCAAATCAATGGCATGCTTGACCTGACAGTGCAGAGGTATCCCATTAGGTGACACGAAGATGTCTTTATGTTCTTCCATGACCTTATCCACTTGCTTCTTCTGTGTGGAGAGGTCAGTCATGAAGGCCATGGATGTGGTTGCAACTTTTCGCTCACTCTGAGAGCGAATCATGAAGAAGACAAGCTTTCCATTTGAGAAATGACCTTCCTGCATTGCTTGGAAGAGATCAAGAAAATAGCACTAGGTGGGACTACCTCGTGTATCTTATACAATTTCATATTCAAAGTAATAATAGCACTATGAGGCATAAATTCATATACAACATGATGTTTCTATACATAAGTTTTTCCCAAAAGAACATCACAAACTTCAAGGGGAATAACATCACACAATAAATCATCTTTGAATGTCTTGATGCCATACAAAAGGAAACATTGTTGACTGGCGCAAAGATCACTTCCTTGATGGAGCCATACAATGGCGTAAGGTTACGGGTGCGACGTTGTCTGCAGGGTTAACCGCTTGATGACCTCTGCTGATATGCGGTTCTTCTGGCTACCTCTATCAATGATGAAGTGTAGTGGAGTTCCTTTTACCCACACCTGTGAATGAAAGAGGCGCTCGCCTTCCTATAGCTCATCAAGTTCACCGGGCTGGATCTTGGTGGTCGAAATGGTGGCACTGGGTTACATGTCAATGATGTGTCTTCCCTTTTCTGGTTCCGACTGAGATTCAGAACCCACATCTGATTCAAAGTCTTTTACCTCAACCACCAATGACTGCTTTGAGAAGCAGTCAATAGTGTTATGCCAAGGGATCTTATGGAAGTCACACTACTTCCCTATATCTTTCTTCGTCTTCCCATTGTCCTTATTTGTTTGAGGCTTGGAATGTTTGTCCTGAGGTTTCCCATATTTTCTCTGTCCTTTGTTTTACGAGTTGGTGTTTCCCTTGCTCTACTTCTGTTGTGAGGGGTTTCCAGACCCAAACTGTCGCGTCTTTTGTTGAAACTTCTACTTGATTTTGATGACATATCGATAGGCCATGCATAAGGATGAGGTGTCCAAAAACTCCATTTATGTCTGAATGTATCTATGCAAACCGCCGTGGTAATTGAGCACTAGATTTCGCTCATAATATTTGATACCCAACTTGGTGCACAAGGTATGGACGACATTAGTGAACTCTGGCACTATTTGGTCTCTTTTTTTTCGTAGTGTGGTCCATCTTGTATACAAGTCGTCCTAACCTCCAACAAGGTAGTAATGTTCCTTAATAACATCTATGAATGAACCCCAAGAGGGTGCAGCTGCAAATAATGTGGAACTCTCTATTTCCTTTTGCTCACATAAATTCTCCCACCAATGTTTGACACGGGGGACGACCTTGAGGAGTGCAAATGTAATATGTTCTCTATCGAAAAAGTTGTGGACAAAAAAATTCCCTTCTAGAAGGTTTAATCATTTATCTACAACATCGACATCTATTTTACCTTAAAATACAGGAATATAAAAATTGATCTGTACCTTGAAGGGGGTGGTGCCTCCTCTTGAGGTGGATGCGTCACTTGTTAGCAACCGTCGAAGGATTTGTGAAAATTTGTCCATCATCTCATTCCTTTGTCGCTCAAGGGATTCCTCGATCAACATTTTGAAGGGATCTCAAGTCCCATTGTCTTTCTTTTTTCTCACCATATATGGTTTCATGGGAGTGCGAGAACATTTTTCCTCAAGAGAAACAATATCAAGACCCAACTGTCTATACCCTGACTGCGTTGGGGACATGCATTAAAAAAAACAGCAAGGAGCAGACTACTCTGATACCACTAATTCAGATTTATGAGCGGAACAAAATGAAACCACATATTTATGATATTAACACAAAGACATAGTGAACAATAACATAGATACAATAAAAATTGGCTTATATTAAATAAGAAATATGCTGAAAACTATAAAATGTTGATTGAAAACAAGCTTGCTAGATTGGTGGCAACTTATCTTTGAGAAGATATGTTATGGCTACGCGCATTCGCAAGAATATGAGTAAAATGAGGCTCTGAAGGCCTTTTTACAATACACATGAATTCCAAAAACCTATACATCCAAAAACCTAATTCTAGGAGATGAAGCGCCAAAATTCATGTGGGCCCCATTGGGGTAAGTTAGTACATCAACTTCCCGGGGTCATAACTTTTGCATATTATCTATGTTTAGGGTTCACCATTGCTCGTTGGAAATGTATTATGAGGAGCTTCATTTAGGGGGCTCAATCAGAGCCTTAAGCTATCATTGAGGATCCTAATCATGAAAAATATTCGTTTAGGCCCTCAAAATGGCCCCAAAAGTTCAGGAACTGAAAAACTGTTAAAAATAGTAAGCTGTCAAAAAATTGTTTTGAACCAGTTGGAAAAGGTGGGTCTCCACCGAGATCCTCTTGGAGCACCTATTCCTAGTCATTGAAAATGACCTTAAGAAGTTATTGGATGCACAAATTATGGTTCCTTTGAGATATTCTTCTTGGGTTGCAAATTTAGTACCTGTCAGGAAAAATAATGGTGAAATTAGACTTTGTGTTGATTTTAGAAACCTCAATAAGTCTTCATTGAAAGAAAATTATCCTTTGCCTAAAATAGACCATGTTTTGCAAAAACTATTTGGTTCTAATCGAATTTCAATGATTTATGGGTTTCAGGTTATAACCATATTGATGTGCATGAAAAAGACAAATAAATGACTATGTTTATTACACCATGGAGAACGTTCATGTATGAAAAAATTCCCTTTGGGCTAATGAATGCGGGAGCGGCATTTCAGAGGGAACCAAATTTGTTGTGATATATTTAGATGATCTTACTGTTTTTTTTAAATCAAATGAAAACCATTTAAAACATCTTAAGCATATTTTCATTAAATGCAAAAGATATGGTTTGTCACTAAATCCTAAAAAATCTCATTTTTCTATGCAGGAAGGAAATTTACTCGGTCATATTGTATCAAAGGATGGAGTCAAGAGTGACTCTCAATGCATTGAAGAAATTCAAGTTATCAGTTTACCAAGGAATAAGAAGGAGATACAATCCTTCCTTGGAAAAATAAATTTTTGAGAATATTCATACCTAATTTTGTTGAGGTAGTGAAGGATTTAACTGATATGCTTAAAAAGGATAACGAGGTTAAGTGGTCCTTAGAAGCTAGATAATCATTTGATAAAATAAAGAAATATTTTGGAGAAGCACCAGTTTTGGCCAACCCAGACTATTCTAAGGAATTTCTCATATTTTCCTTTCCATTTGATAACACTATTGTTATTGTCCTCTTATAAAGGAATGAATAAAAACAAGAACAAGCAATTGTATTTTTCAGCAAAAGTTTGAGAGATTTAGAATTGAAATATAATATAATGGAAAATAAATCTTATGCATTGGTGAAAGCTATGAAATACTTTAGATTCTATGTTCTTCATTCAATAATAATTGCATATGTTCCTAGCAGCACAATGAAAGAGATTCTAATCATCCCGACACAAATGAAAAAATAGGTAAATGGATAACAAAGATCCATGAATATGATCTATAAATAAAACCAACAAAAATGATCAAAGGAAAAGGTTTGGAAAAACTATTAGTTGAATCAAATTGTAGAGTCCTTGGAGTAAATTAGATTACAGACATAACAAAACACCCTTTAGCTGAAAATGAGGATACATATTTGCAACATCCCTTGGTAAAAATTCATGATAAATTTTCTTCGTATTCCTAGTACAAAAACATTGTATTTTATTTGTTGATTAATTGGGTTGGTTTTCATTGATGTCAACCCTTGAAGAAATTCCAGTAGAGAATTCCGGTAGCACAAAGGTTTGGGTAATGGACCCAAGTTTGTTTGATGGATAATGGTATGAGTTTTGATATATTTGCAGGTAAGACTATTCTACATGGATAGTACATGTCGTGTCATTTTTGGTGGTATGTGGAACGTCACATAACTCCTCACGGTTAGATAATTATGTCCATGTGAAGTTGGAGAACCCTCATGAGTCATCTAGAAGCCCCAAAAGGTCAAAGTAGTCAAAGTGTTTGCAAAATAAATTATTTAAATAATAAAGTTAATGGAGAACTCCCTAAAATAAGGAAAGCGGGATGCTACATGAAAGTATAAATAAGAGGAAATTCTCTCTCATTTAATCACACTTGAACCTATTGAATATCATTGAATGTCTATTTTGTGAAAGGTTATTTGGGAATGTATTATTGATAGAGAAAAGTGCGGCAGGAAAAGTGTAGTAGAAAAAGTGCGGTAGCAAAAGTGTGGTAGAAAAAGTGTGGCAGGAAAAGTGCGGCAGAAAATGTGCAGTAGGAAAATTGCGGCACAAAAAGTGTGGTACAAAAAGTGTGACAGAAAAATTGCGGCAGAAAAAGTGCGACAGAAAAATCGTGGCAGAAAAATCACGGCAGAAAAATCACAGCAGAAAAATCACGGCAAAAAAAATGTGCCAGAAAAATCGCGGCAGAAAAAAGTGTGGTAGAAAAATCACGACATCAACATGGTTGGGGTCTATTTATGAGAGATATGGCACATCTTGTTTGAGGTATGTTTTGTGAGCTAGGTTTTAGCTCTTGAGATGGTATTGGATGTTCAATATTGCTTCATATATCATATTTGTTAAGGGATACAGTTGGTATTTGGCATATGGGTATTGGTATTTTGGTTGTGATGTGTTGCTGAAGTTGTTGGTTTAGCTTGAGGCTAAATAATAGTGAGGTTGTGACACATGGTTTGATATAAGGGTTTATGGTATTTGGTTTATGGATAGAGTGATGAATTATTAGATAACTTTTGATGGTTATATTGGTGTATGTCTTTGGTATATGGTTGAGGTACATGTTGGGTACATGGTTAAGACAAGTAGTTGATGAGTTGGCACATACATGAGTTGTATAGTTGATGAGTTGGCACATACATGAGGTGTATAGTTGATGATGTTCATACATCTTGATGAGTCAAGGTTGATGCATGGTACATGTTGGTTTAGGTTATTGGTACATGTTGTTTGGTGCAGGTTGATTGGGAAAGGTTGTTATAGGTTATTGGTACAGGTTCACAGTGATAGGTTCATAGTGGAAGTGGTTGATTCAGTGACAGTGATAGGTTGTCTACATTTAGCATTTATATTTCAAGGCGGTTGGACGGGGCAAGGATAGGTGGTTGTAGCCACCTTCCGGTTGTATCCATATAACTTAGGGGGTTGTAGCCTCCTTCTGGTTGTAGACAGAGAATTGGATATTTGGAGCTTCCCTCAGGTTATATCCTGAGAAACTAGGGGGTTGGAGCCTCCTTCCAGTTGCAACTAGAAAACAAAGGAAGTTGGTGCTTCCAATGAATGTAATTCCTTAAGACAGATAAGAAAAAATAGTCCGTGGTTTTCTCCCACTTTGGGTTTCCACGTAAAAACACTGGTGTACTATGTATCTGTATGATTGCTCATGTTTTCATTGTTTATTTACTCTACAATTATTGAATAATAATGCTAGACTGATATAACACTTGCATTATATGGTTAAAAATGATTAAATTGCTCTATTACTGATTCACCCCCCCTTTAAGTAATTCAACAATTGGTATCAGAGAAGGTTCCTTCAGGAATTAGTTTAACCACTGAAAGACAGATCATGGAGAGCAACAACATGTATAAAAATGGAATACCACAGTTTGATGGACATAAGTATGCATTTTGGAGAAGAAGGATGAAAACATATATACAGGGACAGGGATTTGAAATTTGGCAATCAGTTGTAGATGGATACAAAGAACCAACAGTTTCATCGACAAATTAAAGAGCAATAAAACTCCGGCAAAATAATTTCAAAGCCACAAATGCACTTCTGAATGGTCTTTGTGAATCGGTTTACACCAAAGTTATACATTGTAAATCCGCTAAAGAGATTTGGGACAAGCTTCAAAATATTTATGAAGGAGATTCAAAACTCAAAGCAACAAAGCTTCAAACTTACAGAGGTTAATTTGAACAACTAAATATGAAGGAAGATGAGGATATTGTAGCTTACTTCTTACGAGTCGATGAAACAGTAAATGCAATCATAGGATTGGGAGAATAAATTAAAGAATCTGTAATTGTTCAAAAGGTACTAAGATCTCTCCCTATGAGATTTGATTTGAATATATCAGCACTAGAAGAAAGAGCAGATCTAGACTGAATAAGCATGGACGAACTACATGGAATCTTCACAGCATATGAAATGAGAAATGAAAAGGAAAATCCAGATATAAAAGAAGCATCTTTCAAAGCATCCAAAAGGTCAAAGCAAAAGGGAAATCAAAAGGAAAAAGAACATAGAAGAAGTAGTGACATCTCAGAAGATGATGAAGAAATGGTCAACTTTGTCAGAAGATTGAACAAGGGAACCAACAATAGATATAAATGTAAATTTGTTTTGATTTGTTTTAATTGTGATGGTATTGGTCATTTTTCTATCAAATTTCCTCATAAGAAAAAGAAGATGAATGATGAAGATTACTCAAATAACAAACAAACATATAAAGGGAAAAAAACCACAAAGAAAGTTTTCAAGAAAAGCTTATGCACAAAAGAAGACATATCATCATCAGATGAAGATGAAGTCAGTGAAAGTGAGACAAAAAGAGTTATATCCATGGCAGTAGAAGACTCTGAAAAAGAAGACACCGAAGAAGAATATGAAGAGGCCAAATAAGAATATGAAGAGGAAGAAGTTGACTACCGAGAAGAATTGTTGTGTGCCATAGAAGTTATAAGAAGAGAAAATAAGAAAAATAAGAAGCTACAAGCGGAACGAGACAAGAACAAGACACTCAGGAACTAGGACAAATGATAACAAAATTGAAGGTTCAAATAGAAGAAGATAAAAGAGTTGAATAAGCACTTAAAGAACAACTAGATGAAAGAGACATGATCATTGGAAATTTGGAAGCATATATTGTCACATTAATAAAGGATATTCAAAAGAAAAATATGCAGAACAATTCAAAAGTTTTGGATGACATTATCAGCAGTCAAAAACCTCATCATGACAAGTTCGGACTTGGATACAATCAGACAGAAAAGGGATCAAGATCCAAAACAATAGAGAAAGAAACATATCCAAAAAGATATGCATAAACAATCAAAGGGGATAGGAATATCTACAAGGAATATTATAGGGACACTTATCCACCGAGAAGACTCAGATTTCAGAATCAACAACCGACATATAGGCCTAAGGAAGAATAAGGATTCATAAGATCTTCAAGTCCCAGGTATCAAACTATATTTTTTGGTTTATGTTATGCATATAATAATTTCAGACATAAAGCTATGAATTGTAGAGCTAACATCAGGAACATAAACAACTTTGAAAGTCATACACAAAAGGGTTATCCAAGAAGGCCTAGTGAAACACAGAGAAGAAGTTACAACAGGTTGGAATCATTGAGCACTGAAGTGGAATGCTACAAGTGTAACAAGTTTGAACACATGGACAAAGATTGCAGAATGACAGTTCCTCCTAGAGAACCACAACAGAACAACAATAGTCATAGACACAAACCTTAGAAGAGAACATGGATAAGAAAGCAGAATCAATATAGCAATGAAGAATGCACACTCACTCTATAAGCTAAGCAGAAGAAACGTGGTTGTTATGTTGACAGTGGTTATTCAAAACAAATGATAGGCGATAAAGATAGGTTTCTTACATTAAGAAAAGAAAGAGATGGATCAGTCTCCTTCAGAAATGACGATTTTACTAAAATCATTGGAAAAGGCACAGTCAGAATTGGAAACAAGAATACCAAGGCAGAAAATGTTCTACTAGTAGAAGATATGAAAAATAATATTCTAAGTGTGAGTCAAATGTGTGACCAAGGTCATAAAGTTACTTTCGATTCACAAAAGTGCGAGATAAGAAAAGAAGGTTCAGGAAAATTGATTGAAACAACTGCAAGAACTTCAAGCAACATATATGTACTAAGTGAAATTGGAAATGGAAAGTGTTGTCTAGGAAAAGAATATGAAGAGGATCAGATAGAAGTAGAAGAGAAAGCTCAACAAGTTCCTCCAAAGACACCTAGCCAACGAGTACAAAAGAATCATCCTTCAGATCAAATTATCGGAAATAAAGATGCAGTAGTTGAGACTAGAAGACTAATCCATTCACCAGAACAAACGCACCTAGCACTCTCATCTACGATTAAACCAAAAAGTTTTGAAGAGGCCAGTAAGGATAAGAATGTGATTGGCACAAAGTGGGTATTCATAAATAAATTGAACAAATATGGACAAGTTACAAGGAACAAAGCTAGATTGGTATGTAAAGGATACACATTGGTTGAAGGAATCGACTTTGAAGAGACATTTGCTCCAGTTTCCAGAATGGAAGCAATCTGATTGCTCCTAGCTTATGTATGCTCCAAGAATATTAAAGTGTATCAGATGGATGTGAAATCATCTTTTCTGAACGGGGAACTTGAAGAAGAAGTGTACATTAAACAACCAGAAGGATTTCAGTTGTCGGAGAATGCATATTATGTGTGTAAATTGAAGAAGACCTTGTATGGTCTAAAACAAGCTCCTAAAGCATGGTACTCTAGACTAGATAAATATCTACAGTAGGCAGGGTTCAGAAAAGGAAGTGCAAACAACAACCTCTACATCAAGGTAACTCAAGATAGTATTTTATTAATTGAAGTTTATGTTGATGATATTATTTTTGGAAGTACCGATGATAGGTTAAGCCAGAAATTTGCAAAGGATACGAAGAATGAATTTGAAATGTCATTACTTGGAGAACTATCCTTCTTTCTGGGTCTTTGGATACATCAAAGCAACCAAGGAATTTTTATTTCTCAAACTAAGTATATCAGAGAAATGCTAAAGAGGTCTGGAATGGAATCTTGCAAACCAGTTACCACTCCTATGCAAACTAGTTACAAGTTGAACAAAGATGATGATTCAAAGTCTACAGACCAGAGGCAATACATGTCAATAATTGGTAGCTTACTATATGTGACAACATCCAAACCAGATGTAATGTAGGTAGTTGGACAAGTGTGTAACGACCTCCTCGTTACAACAACAACTCTGATAACAGGTGCAATTTTTTTTTTGTTTAAGGTGTGTGCACGCGTGTAGAAGTAACAAACACACTTGACTCTTCATCGACACTCGACAACCATCAAGACGCAACCACGATGTTCAGCACAAGAAGACTGAAGGCACACAACGAGTAACTGCAACAATGTACGACCATAGGTATAAGGCGCACAACACAAACATTAAGACATACTTGGGGGTGCACAGTAAGAACACAGAGGGAAGAGTCCATGGTGTTAGGGTTACTATTTATGCACAGGAAAGTAGGGCGTTTAGTCTTATGTCTTCTCGAAAGAAGATTAGACAGGCTCCTGGCCGACTGCTCAGGCAGAAACTAGTAACCCGATCTAGAACAAGACGCAGGCAAGACGAGCGCAACAAGACGACCCCAACATATCACAATGACCACAAGCAATAACGTCCCTAGACATAAGGCATACAACTAGCAACTGTAAGCAGGAAACGACACCAGGTGTTAATGTACAGTACAGTCCCAGACGGAAGAATCCAACAATAGAGTTTACTATTTCTGCACAGAAAATCAAGGCTTTTAGTCTTATGTCTTCTTGAAGAAGATTAGACAGGCTCCTGGCCGACTGCTCAGGCAGAAACTAGTAATCTTTGTCAGGCGTGTCGCAAGAGTGGAAACCCTGCCTTTAAAGGGCCCGAGACTCTTGATACGGCACTGGATTCCTTACACAGATAAATCCCTCACACAGACATAGAGACTAAGGTGACAAGGAGGTGTCTACATCTCTCCCGACACAACCGACCAAGCAACCCACTGAATACTATCAAGTACAACATAAACAAGAAGGATGACTATGCCCCTTACGGAAGGCGCACGACAAGAAGGGCTCCGACAACGATCACCCAAGTTTGACATTAATTAAATTTCAACCACTTTCCTCATTACTAACTCAAGTAATTTTTGGTACTTAATCAAGATTATTAACCGTTGATGTTTATTAATAACAGAAAGGTTAGCACAACGTTGTCATGAGATATTAACATCCTTCATTTATATCACAAATCCGGTCCAAGATTTCCACAAATACAACACCTCTTATATGCTGCAACCCCAAATTTGAATGGCCTTCCAAGATAAAAACATTCACTTAGACATGAGGAGCTCTCAATGCGATGTCATCAATGATCATAAGGTTCAATAATAATGCTTTAACATAACACCATAATTATAGGTAACATCATATTGAATTTAACAATATACATCATAATCTTTAGGTGGCAAATCTACAATTAATAAATTTAAAATGACCATAATAAAAAGGGCAATAATTGGAAATGACATTCTATCAGTATTACAAATGTCAATAATTAAAGATACAATTTATTATGGATGTCTATATATATATTATTGCCCCATCGTTAGGTGACATCAATTGGGAAATGACAATTTACATCAAATTAAGATTGGAAAACTATAATATAATAAAATTTAAAAGGGACAATAATCAAAAGGACAATATTGAAAAGACAATATCCATATAAAAGACAAAATTTAAGGAGAACAATGATTAAAAATCTATATATGGAATTATCATCCTATTTGCATACTTAAAAATGGATATATGGAATATCATCCTATTTGCATAATTACAATCGATATATTGAATTATCATCCTATCTGCGTAATTATAATCGATATATGGAATCATCATCCTATTTGCATAATTAAAAATCAATACAAGGAATTATCATCTTCGCAATAAATTATAGCTACCTAACCTCTAATTTGTCATCATACAACCATAACTGTATGAACATTCAACACATTGGGCTGTAGTAATAGTAACACCAATCAATTGTCATTACTATTTAGATTCTATTAATCGACAACATAAAATGCTAAATTAACTGAGTTACGTCCCTGCAACCCACACGAGTAATCATGACTGTAATAACCGTTGCATGCATCAAAATATATTGGTTGTTCAGTTTACGAAGATTGGTTTCCATGATAGAAATAACAGAAATATTAGAAACAGGGACCGGTATTCATGGCACTCAGCGCAAATGCAGCAATGAGGAATGAAATGCCAACATTGACAGGAACGCTAGCATGTAAAAAGAAAACGAAGTGCCATCGTTGACAGGAGCACAAGGAGGGAAAATGAAAAACGAAAAGTCAGATCACTGCCAGATCAGTTAAAACGCCCAATATATCAATGGAAACGCCCAAGACAACAGTGGCAAGGAAAACGCCCAATATATCAATGGAAACGCCCAAGACAACAGTGGCAAGGAAAACGCCCAAAATCATTTAAAAAAAACGCAGATTTTTAAAAACGCAGATTATAAATAAATAAATAAAAAGCAGATTATTTAAACAACGTCCAACATCATTTAAAAACGCAGACTAAAAACGTAGATTAAAAATACGCAGATTAAAAACGCAGATTATGCCAGATCTGGGGAGTAACGTAGACCCCCAAAACGCATGGGTAATAAAGCCAAAACTGGAGGAGAACGCAGGTCATTAAACATTAATACTCAGGTCAAAACGCCCAAGGATAGTAGTGGCAAAAACGAACTATAATGATTCCGACCACAATGATTACAGTTTCAGTTATCAATTTGTCCAACCAGGGCAGGAAACATTTCGTGTGATTTACTGTTGACTCCGTTCCCAATCGCCCAACCAGGAAAGGAGCGGTTCGCTTGTTTTACTGTTGATTAATTTACCAAAACGCCCCATAAAACAATTGCCCACTGCATAAAATAAAAACGCCCAAACGCCCACAGTAAATCAATAAAACGCCCAAATACACAACAACAAACCGTGCACATCAATAAGGCCCAATAACACAGTATAAAAACGCACACAGAGGTATGAGCATTTGAATACGCAGGTATGGGCATTTGAATGCGCATGTATATTTAGCAACGCAGAGGTGAAATAAATTTTTAATGTAAGGATAGGACGCAAGGATCTAAGAACCCATAACTAGAGATACAATGCAGCGAAATTGTAGCAAGGGAGAAAAATGAAATGCCAACGATTGTACAGGAACGAACGAGTGGATAAAGAAAAATGAATGCCCAACAAATGCCAACGAAATGCAAAACTAAATTGCAGCAATAATCAATAAGCAGAACATATACCCTTCTTGATCAATAAGCAGAACATATACCATTCGAAATGCCCGAATACCAAGGGTAACAATTCAGACGAAATGCCGACTACCAAGGAAACATATTCTGACCAATTCCAGAATACAACCCATATCCATTCAGCTAAATTTCCAGAACACATGGTATCGAATACAAACAAACTTTCGGCATACAAATGACAGTAAATTCATCACATCTACCCCAGCAAAAGGATTCCAAAACAATATCGCTGTAGCATACTAAACGAACCACAACAGTTGAAGCAACATCTTACATACAAAGCATCATAATCGCCTAAGAGAGTAACTAGACAATCTACTCTACCAGAATTAAAATTTCATACCGTGGCCTCTCTCCTGCTCAGATGACGTCCCGCGCTCCG
>ML787327.1:111785-155103 GCA_009831015.1 Picea engelmannii
CACACTCAATGAAACTGAGTCAGCAGCACCTGTCTACATCAAAGTAGTAAAAACATCCTGTCATCTAACTTAACGCATCATAATGAAGGAAAAAGTTTTATCATCATAAAAATCCAGATCACTTGCGAGCAAGTGTCCTCAAATAATAAGTTTTGTAAGTGCGGCAGAGCGGGATGTTACAAAGTGTCACGATTTCAAGAAGCACTAAAGGAATTACATGTATTAGCAATGAAGAGGATTTCAAATATCTCAAAGGAAAATAATAGTTTGGATTATGGTATCCAAAAATAAAGGATCTATAACTTATTTCCTACACAGATGCATATCAGGCAAGTTGCATTGATGACCGACGAAGCACCAGTGGAGCAGGGTTCTACTTGGGTGAGTGTTTAGTATCATGGTTAAGCAAGAAACAATCATTAGTATCCCTATCTACAGTCGAGGCAGAGTATATTGCAGCAGTAACATGTTGTACATATGTTCTATGGATGAGACAAACTCTAACAGATATACAGATTGAGTATGATGAGCCCATTCCAATCTATTGTGATAATACAAGTGCCATCAGTATCTCAAAGAACCTGGTGATGCACTTTGTTAGGACCCTATAATTTATAGGGAAATCAATATTCTGACTGTAATCTATTTTAGGCATTACGCTTTTGCTCATGACGCACAACAAAGATGTAAAAGTGGCAGAAATCTCTCAATTCACCTCAGCTGTTATCACATATGAGTTTTTTTTTCCGGTAGTTAAAGAGTAGAGTCTCATGTTATGTTAGCTACTGAAAGAGAGATCTTTTGGTCGCTTAGAACCCAATTTTTGTGTACCCCTAGCCACCGAAAGCCTGTAGCTAGATTAAAAAATGGCTCTCTGATCTTCATATTTATCATCCTGGCCTTTGTATTACCGTCTTTTCTCAGGCGTTCTGGAATTTTTCCGAGTTTTCTAGCCTGTGGACACATCATGGGGCATATATTTTAGTGATTTTCGAGCTTATGCCCTAAATTTGGGTTTTGTTTTATGTGTTTTTCATCAAAACTTAGCCTAGAGGCCAATTTTACACTCCAATGCTCCAGCTCCATGCAACCTGCCACACAACAATGCAACGCATGTCAGGGGTTAGCACGCAACATCATGCAACACACAAGACACGGGTTAACAACAACATACGAAATCGAGCCACCATATCAACTCAAAGCTGATCAAGCATCATTTCACAAGCCAGTAACAAACATGCAAGACAACGCCCAAATGCAAGGCGCCAAGAAACATGACAATAACAAACCCAAGATCAAATCCACAGGTGGTAAACAAAAGTAAACTTAGGTGTCAAATGCAGGGAAATCATGCATGCATAAAATTAAATCGTGTGTTGAATTGCGTGGTCATGGAACAACTATAGACGGGCTTTTTGTTATTGGCCTTGTTGCCAATGATGAGCTGTGTAGCGGATGCAGGGCGTCCTTACTTCTTGAGGCCCAGAACTCTAGGCGAGTTTTCAACTCTTAACCGAGAGAAGTCATTTTTACAATCATCACAGTACGAGTACGAGACCAAATATTTCACACAGAGGCTTGATCATTTCAGTTCCAAAAATCATAAGAAATCAACGTTCCAACAACATTATCTCATAAATTACAAGTATTGGCTGGGGGCAGAACGTATGGGGCCTATATTTTATTATTGCGGGAATGAGGGCTACATTGACTGGTTTGATGTGAACACTGGACTTATGTGGACATCGCACCTCAGTTCAGCGCTCTGCTTGTGTTTCCAGAACACCGTTACTATGGAGAGTTTATGCCATATGGTAGTCAGAGTATGGCTTACAAGGATGGAAATTCATTGTCTTATCTGACAGCTGAGAAAGCACTGGCTATTCGTCCTACTATTGGAACTGTAGGGTATCCAATTTTTTTCAAAATGGATTAGGGATCATCGTGATTTTCCTCTGAAGATTAATTAAGGGAGAAATCACTTGCTGAAGGAAAGGAACTTGTGAAGCTTTTAATTATTGATAAGATTCATATTTTACCTGATAATAGAGGATCAGTGCTAGAAAGCATTGTGTCCAGGACAGTTAGGCCAATTGAGACTGCTCAGGAAATGATTCGATTGGTGGGATTGTCTGCAACACTTCCAAACTATGAGGATGTTGCCCTGTTTTTGAGGGTTAAGTCAAATGGGTTGTTCTATTTTGATAATAGTTACAGGCCTTGCCCGTTGGCTCAACAATATATTGGGATCACTGTCAAGAAGCCACTCAAGAGGTTTTAGTTGATGAATGATGTGTGTTTTGAAAAGGTGATGTCGGTTGCTGGTAAGCATCAAGTTTTGGTCTTTGTGCATTCCAGGAAAGTAACAACAAAGACATCCCATGTAGCTCTTGAAAATGACACATTTGGACGTTTTCTGAAGGAAGACAGTGCCAGCCGAGAGATTCTCCAAACAGAGGCTCAACAACTTGCCCTTTTGGGAAATGCATCAGCCCTTGTTGATGAACTGATGCCACTCTTTGTGTCAAAATTTTTGGGACAACAAACTGAAAACCAAGAAGGCACTGTGCAACTGATTGGAAACACATATCTAAATGGGAAGAGTGAGGATCTATTTTGGGATGCAGATGCAATGTCCTCTTCATCTTTCCAGGCATTATTCATGAAATTGACCGAGCTTGCATAGTTTGTTGCGATTGTGTTGGTTGGAAGAGACAAGGTGGTGAAGCAATTGCTTATAAGGCTGACAGAGACAGTCATACTTTTGTTATCAAATGATCAAGACTTCTGGGAAGTGGTTGAGGACCATTCAACATCCCTAAGTCCATTTGGACTACATCAGTCTATCTTGGATATGCACTTTGTAAGTCAAATTGCAAAGTCTGAATATTATTCCTCTAGACATATCAAGCGTCTCATCCATAATAACTCATGCTATCAAGGCATTCACTACAAGAGGAATAGACCCTAACAGTGCCCTGCCAGAGGATGAATGGTTTATTAATACTGCTGATGCAGCTATTGGAAAGCTTCGTAGTGAGGGATCATATAAGAATATGGAAGAGGTACATGCAGGTGTCCTTGATGTGGCAGAGTATCCTTGTTTTGAGGCATCCTTTTGAATGCAACTGGCAGTCAAGACACCAGTTCAACCATAACAAATGAAGCAGATCCAGGATTTGAGGCAACAGTTGAGGAAGATGTAAGCTAAAGATAGTTATCCCAGATTTCGTGGAGCAGATGGCAGCTCGACCATCATCAGGTGGCAATTTAAATTCATTCATGACAAATGGAAAAGCTTTCCCACATTTCAGGTAGTGGTTAAAACACAGATTCCCCAGCTGGCAGCAAGTTCTAAACAACCTCTAGCATTCGAGGTGCTCAAGTGGCATTTCCATATTTCAAGTCATTCTTTGTTAAGATAGTTCCTAGGAATTAGGCATTTAGTGGTTACATGTGTCATTCCATATAACCAATTTCTATTATTAGAAACAAGAAACTAGAGCTCGAGTCTTTTGAAGGCTGAGGCATTTTTCTTCTATATATGCACATGTAAAAGATGTTGTAAAAGGGGGGTTCGACCTGTGAAGAACTGAGTTCCTTTTTGCTGGACTGCGGGCCTTGTTTTTCCAGGAGGATGTTTATGTAATTTTTGAATGATCAATCAGTAATAGAGAAGTGAATTTACATGATTCTTGTGTAGGAGTGTTGGTGGTGTTTTTCTTTCTATTTTTAATTATCTTTTTGCTATCATTCACGCGCTTTCATTTCTTATTATTGAAAGAAAGTAATAGAGAAGAATTTATGTATGCATACTCTTTGTCCAATTTTTCAATAATCTATATGTTATTCATCTGAACCTTTACAAAGGAATTCTTAATTGCTCCTCTGTTCAGTGGATCTCTCCCTTTTCACCCCATTCAGCCGCACTAAATCTAAGATGATCCAACAGTTGTTACTATCCTTCCCTATGGAGACATTTGCCTCTAGATATGAGTTGATCCTTACCTTATAAACAGACCCCATAGCCCAATGGTGATATGATCAACTTGTCAACCAAACCCTCATCTAAATATTTCAAAAACCACAACCCCATACTTTCATAGCTAGCCTAACATCTATCCCATACAAACGAAGTTAAATCGAATAGAGAGAGCCCTCTCTGAGTCTTGGAGGGCTAGATCCAAGACTCCAAGTGGTTGAAACAATTACCTCTGTCAATTTCTCCCTCAGCCTAAGAAATTACAGAGCATTAACATTTTGGTGACCATACTGGGGAACGAGCTTTCGAGTTCTCCAAAAAAATATATCAAGTTTAGATTTGACTTCTGATGGTGAATATAATCCAAACACACGAAGGCTGTACCATTCACCTGGAAAATCCATTGTTCAAGATCCCGAGCTTCAAAGTTCACAAGCAACTTCACTGCCGAAGAATCCAGATTTCAGAGCATTGATGATGCTTCAAGATGACAGGGTATGTGGCAAATCCTATATCTTGTGAAGTTATAAAAGAATTCAGGAATGAGTTAGCAAATTTTCAAATTGATGAAGTTTTGTTAACAGTTGTGTTTCATTGTTGGAAATCAAGAAAATTTTCTCATGAAGTTAAAATTTGTGTTCTCGAGTTGTTTAATGAAAGACTTGAAAAGGTTATTGAGCTCTTGAATACTCAGATTCAGTCCTACAGTTTCCAACATCCAAAACAGTTTCTTGAAAATCTTAAATCTCCAAAACCAAAGAAGATTGTATTACCTGTTGATGTGCAGATTGATGGTGATTATGTTTTCAAGTATAAGACTGAAGTTGTAGTTGCAGGGTTTAATATTGAGGATGCAACTGATCAACTAGTCATTGAAGATCTAAAAGCAAATATCATGCATCATGCCTTAATTGACCCTATAGCAGATTACATGGAGGTTCATGTTAGCTTGAGTTTTCAAACATGTATTCTCTATAATGACCAAATATGTCACCAGTTGCCATTACATATTTCAGTTTTGATTTTCATCAAGCACGATGAGGAAGCCCAGTCATGGGATCAACTGCAAGGTTGGCTTCATTGGCACTTTTTCATTACCTGATTGAGAAGTAATTGTTAGCAAAGCAGGGTAGGTAGATGTGTGCCAATAAGCTCAACAGGATGAGCACTTTTTTTTTTTTCCAGTTCTTCATAGTTTATTTTCGGTTTGGTTTGTATCCCTTCAGTTTGGAACAGGTACAAGACATGGCAACATGCTTCAATTTGGGAACAACCCAATGATCAGCTGGTCTGCAAAACTCAGAGTTTTATGAATTCTTGACACCTCCCAAGGAGCTGCCATCCCCAGATGGAGCCTGTGTTAGGACCCTATAATTTATAGGGAAATCAATATTCTAACTGTCATCTATTTCAGGCATTACGCTTTTTCTCACGACGCACAACAAATATGTAAAAGCGACAGAAATCTCTCAATTCACCTCAGCTGTTATCACACAGGAGTTTTTGTTTTCGGTAGTTAAAGAGTAGAGTCTCATGTTATGTTAGCTACCGAAAGAGAGAGCTTTCGGTCGCTTAGAACCCAATTTTTGTGTACCCCTAGCCACCGAAAGCCTGTAGCTAGATTAAAAAATGGCTCTCTGATATTCATATTTATCATCCTGGCCTTTGTATTACTGTCTTTTCTCGGGCATTTTGGAATTTTTCCGAGTTTTCTAGCCCGTGGACATATCATGGGGCATATTTTTTAGTGATTTTCGAGCTTCTGCCCTAAATTTGGGTTTTGTTTTATGTGTTTTTCATCAAAACTTAGCCCAAAGGCCAAGTTTACGCTCCAATGCTCCAGCTCCACGCAACCTGCCACACAACAACGCAACGCATGTCAGGGGTTAGCATGCAACATCATGCAACACACAAGACACGGGTTAACAACAACATATGAAATCGAGCCACCATATCAACTCAAAGACGACCAAGCATCATTTCACAAGCCAGTAACAAACATGCAAGCCAACGCCCAAACGCAAGGCTCCAAGCAACAGGACAATAAAAAACCCGAGATCAAATCCACATGTGGCAAACGAAAGTAAACTCAGGTGTCAAATGCAGGGAAAGCACGCATGCATAAAAGGAAATCGTGTGTCGAATTGCACGGTCATGGAGAAGCTATGGACGATCTTTTTTATATTGGCCTTGTTGCTAATGATGAGCTGTGTAGCAAACACAGGGCGTCCTTACTTCTTGAGGCCCAGAACACTGGGCGAGTTTTCAACTCTTAACCAAGAGAAGTCATTTTTACAATCATCACAGTACGAGTACGAGACCAAATATTTCACACAGAGGCTTGATCATTTCAGTTTAAAAAATCATAAGAACTCAACGTTCCAACAATGTTATCTCATAAATGACAAGTACTGGCTAGGGGCAGAATGGATGGGGCCTATATTTTATTATTGCGGGAATGAGGGCTACATTGACTAGTTTGCTGTGAACATTGGACTTATGTGGACATCGCACCTCAGTTCGACACTCTTCTTGTGTTTCCAGAACACCGTTACTATGGAGAGTATATGCCATATGGTAGTCAGAGTATGGATTTCAAGGATGGAAATTCATTGTCTTATCTGACAGCTGAGCAAGCATTGGCTATTCGTCCTACTATTGGAACTGTAGGGTATCCAATTTTTTTCAAAATGGATAGGGATCATCGTGATTTCCCTCTGAAGATTAATCAAGGGCGAAACCACTTGCTGAAGGAAAAGAACTTATGAAGCTTTTAATTATTGATAAGATTTATCTTTTACCTGATAATAGAGGATCAATGCTAGAAAGCATTGTGTCCAGGACAGTTAGGCCAATTGAGACTACTCATGAAATGATTCGATTGGTGGGATTGTTTGCAACACTTCCAAACTATGAGGATGTTGCCCTGTTTTTGAGGGTTAAGTCAGATGGGCTGTTCTATTTTGATAACAGTTACAGGCCTTTCCCGTTGGCTCAACAATATATTGGGATCACTGTCAAGAAACCACTCAATAGGGTTCAGTTGATGAATGATGTGTGTTTTGAAAAGGTGATGTTAGTTGCTAGCAAGCATCAAGTTTTGGTCTTTGTGCATTCTAGGAAAGTAACAACAAACACAACCCATGCAGCTCTTGCAAATGACACATTTGGACACTTTTTGAAGAAATACAGTGCCAGTCGAGAGATTCTCCAAATATAGGCTCAACAACTTTCCCTTTTGGGAAATGCATCAGCCCTTGCTGATGAAATGATGCCACTCTCTGTCTCAAAAATTTTGGGACAACAAACTGAAAACGAAGAAGGAACTGTGCAACTGACTGGAAACACATATCTAAATGGGAAGAGCGAGGATCTGTTTTGGGATGCAGATGCAATGCCCTCTTCATCTTTCCAGGCATTATTCATGAAATTGACCGAGCTTGCACAGTTTGTTGTGATTGTGTTGGTTGGAAGAGACAAGGTGGTGAAGAAATTTCTTATAAGGCTGGCAGAGACAGTCATACTTTGGTTATCAAATGATTAGGACTTCTGGGAAGTGGTTGAGGACCATTTAACATCCCTAAGTTCGTTTGAACTACAACAGTCTATCTTGGCTATGCACTTTGTAAGTCAAATTGCAAAGTCTGAATATTATTCCTCTAGACATATCAAGCGTCTCATCCATAATAACTCATGCTATCAAGGCATTCACTACAAGAGGAATAGACCCTAATAGTGCCCTGCCAGAGGATGAATGGTTTATTAATATTGCTGATGCAACTATTGGAAAGCTTCGTAGTGAGGGATCATATAACAATCTGGAAGAGGTACATGCAGGTGTCCTTGATGTGGCAGAGTATCCTTGTTTTGAGGCATCCTTTCGAATGCAACTGGCAGTCAAGACACCAATTCAGCCAGAACAAATGAAGCAGATCCAGGATTCGAGGCAGTAGTTGAGGAAGATGTAATCTAAAGATAGTTATCCCAGATTTCATGGGGCAGATGGCAGCTTGACCATCATCAGGTGGCAATTTAAATTCATTCATGACAAATGATAAAGCTTTCCCACATTTCAGGCAGTGGTTAAAACACAGATTCCCCAGCTGGTAGCAAGTTCTAAACAACCTCTAGCATTCGAGGTGCTCAAGTGGCATTTCCAGATTTCAAGTCATTCTTTGTTAAGATATTTCCTAGGAATTAGGCATTTAGTGGTTACATGTGTCATTCCATATAACCAATTTCTATTATTAGAAACAAGAAACTAGAGCTCGAGTCTTTTGAAGGATGAGGCATTTTTCTTCTATATATGCACATGTAAAAGATGTTGTAAAAGGGGGGTTTGACCTATGAAGAACTGAGTTCCTTTTTGCTGGACTGTGGGCCTTGTTTTTCCAGGAGGATGATTTTGTAATTTTTGAATGATCACTCAGTAATAGAAAAGTGAATTTACAGGATTCTTGTGTAGGATCGTTGGTGGTGTTTTTCTTTCTGTTTTCAGTTATCTTTTTGCTATCATTCACGCACTTTCATTTCTTATTATTGAAAGAAAGTAATGGAGAAGAATTTATGTATGCATACTCTTTGTCCAATTTTTCAATAATCCATATGTTATTCATCTGAATCTTTACAAATGAATTCTTAATTGCTCCTTTGTTTAGTGGATCTCTCCCTTTTCACCCCATTCATCCGCACTAAATCTAAGATGATCCAACAGTTGTTACTATCCTGCCTTGTGGAGACATTTGCCTCTAGATCTGAGCTGATCCTTACCTTATAAACAGACCCCATAGCCCAATGGTGATCTAATCAACTTGTCAACCAAACCCTCATATAAATATTTCAAAAACCACGACCCCATACTTTCATAGCTAGCCTAACATCTATCCCATACAAACGAAGTTAAATCGAATAGAGAGAGCCCTCTCTGAGTCTTGGATGGATAGATCCAAGACTCCAAGCGGTTGAAATAGTTACCTCTGTCAATTTCTCCCTCAGCCTAAGAAATTATAGAGTGTTAACACACTCCAAGACGAAGAACATTCCAATCAAGTATCACTTTCTACGGGAACAGGTTGCAAAGAAGAACATCAGAGTTGAATATGCGGGCACAAAAGAAAAAGTGGCAGACATCTTTACAAAATTGCTTCCACGGGAATCCTTTCAGTATCTTCGCCAGAGACTCAGAGTAATTTCTACACCAAAATGAATGCTTTTGAATGCTTATCTTATATGTCTTAGATTTACACGAGGAAGCACCATAAAGATGATAATGTTGGATTACTAAGAGGGGGGGTGAATCAGTAATATAGAAATTTAGTCATTTTTAACCATATAATGCAAGTGTTATATCAGTGTAGCATTATCATCCAATAATTGTAGAGTAAATAAACAATGAACAAATGAGAAATCGTACACATACACAATACACCAATGATTTTACGTGGAAACACAAAGTGGGAGAAAACCACAAAATGTTTTTTCTTATATGTCTTGAAGAATTACATTCATTGGAAGCACCAACTTCCTTTGTTTTACAACTACAACTGGAAGGAGTCTCCAACCCCCTAATTTCTCAGGATACAGCCTGAGGGAAGCTCCAACTCCCCAATTCTCTGGCTACAACCAGAAGGAGGCTACAACCCCCTAAGTTCTCTGGCTACAATCGAAAGGTAGCTACAACCACCTGTTCTTGCCCCATCCAACCACCCTGAAATATAAATTCCAAATGTAGACAGCCTGTCACTTTCACCGAATAAACCACTGCCACTGTCAACCTGTCACTATCAACTTGTACCAATAACCTGTAACAACCTGTACCAGTCAACCTGCACCAAACAACCTGCACCAATAACCTGAACCAACATGTACCATGCATCAACCTTGACTCATCAATATGTACCAACATCATCAACTATACACCTCATGTATGTGCTAGCTCATCAACTATACAGCTCATGTATGTGCCAACTCATCAAATACTTGTCTCAACCATGTACCCAACATGTACATCAACCATATACCAAAGACATACACCAATATAACCATCAAAAGTTATCTAACAATTCATCATTCTATCCATAAACCAAATACCATAAACCCTTACATCAAACCATGTGCCACAACCTCACTTTTATGTAGCCTCAAGCTAAACCAACAACTTCAACAACACATCACAACCAAAAGACCAATACCCATATGCCAAATACCAACAAAAAAATACCAACTGTATCCCTCAACAAATATGATATATGTAGCAATACTGAACATCCAATACCATCTCAAGAGCTAAACTCTAGCTCACAAAACATACCTAAAATAAGATGTGCCATATCTCTCATAAATAGACCACAACCATGTTTTTGTTGTGATTTTTCTGCCGCACTTTTTTGTCGCGATTTTTCTACCACACTTTTTTTGCTGTGATTTTTTCTGCCGCAATTTTTCTACCTTGATTTTTATGCCGTGATTTTTCTGCCGCAATTATTCTACCGCACTTTTTCTATCGCGATTTTTCTGCCGCACTTTTTCTGCTGAAGTTTTTTTGCCGCAAATTTTCTCTATCAATAATACCTGCCCAAATAACCTTTCACAAAAATAGATATTCAATGATATTCAAGTGAGATTAAATGAGAGAGATTTGCCTCTTATTTATACTTTCATGTAGCATTACACTTTCCTTATTTTAGGGAGTTCTGCATTTACTTTAGTATCTAAATAATTTCTTTTACAAGCACTTGACCTTTCGGGGCTTCTATATGTTTCATGAGGGTTCTTCAACTTCATATGGCCATAAATCTCTAACCGTGAGGAGTTATGTGACGTTCCACATACCACTGGAAATGGAATGACAAACACTATCCATCTAGGATAGTTTCACTGACAAATTCACTAACCTTAATATTATTATTCCATAATCAAGCATGGGTTCTCTAACCATACTTCTAGGATAACTCAATATGAAAAGCGTCTTCCCGTGAGGGATTTCACCATAAGGGGACCATTTTGGAGTTCATCCATTTGTAATTCTTATCAACCATGACAAGACAATATTGAGTCATATTTACATCAAAAACACTTGGGTCCATTACCCAAACCTTTATGCTATCAGGATTTCTTCAAGGGTTGACATCAATGACAACCAACCTTAATCAACAATATCCCCCTTTGGCATTGATGGAAACACTCTAATGCAATACTGAAATCATATCACTCATGCTCCCCCTGGAACCATGCCTCTGTCCTCTGCATCTCTGTGACCATTTCTCCCCCTAGAACCATGCCTCTGTCCTTTGCATCTGATAAATCTCTCCCCCTTTGTCTTCAATGGAAAAGGTATCTTTCCATCCAAGGCTTCTCCCCCTGACTGAATTTTCCTCTTTATGGTGCTTCCTCGTGTACATCTAAGACATATAAGATAAGCATTCAAAAGCATTCATTTTGGAGTAGAAATAACTCCGAGTCTCTAGAGAAGATACTCAAAGGATTCCCATGGAAGTGGTTTTGTAAAGATGTCTGCCACTTGTTCTTTTGTGCCCACATACTCAACTGTGATGTTCTTTTCTGCAACCTGTTCCCATAGATAGTGATACTTGATTGGAATGTGATTTGTCTTGGAGTGCATCATCGAGTTCTTTGAGATACTGATGGCACTTGTATTGTCATAATATATTGGAATGGGCTCATCATTAACTTGTATATCTGTCAGAGTTTGTTTCATCCAAAGAACCTGTGTACAACATGTTGTTTTTGCAATATACTTTGCCTCGACTATAAATAAAGATACTGATGATTGTTTCTTTCTTATCCATAATACTAAACACTCACCTAAGTAGAATGTTGCTCCACTGGTTCTTCGTCGGTCATCAATACAACCTGCCAAATCTGCATCTGTGTAGGCAATAAGTGATAGAACCTTTCCTTTCGGATACCATAATACAAACTCTTATGTTCCTTTGAGATATTTGAAAATACTCTTCATTGCTAATACATGTGATTCCTTTGGTACTTCTTGAAATCGTGCCACCTGTCCAATTGCCTACATTACATCTGGTTTCGATGCTGTCACATATAGTAGGCTACCAATCATTGACCTGTATTGGCTCTGATCTGTAGACTTTAAATCATCATCTTTGCTTAACTTACAACTGGTTTGCATGGGAGTGATAAATGGTTTGCAATCTTCCATTCCAATCCTGTTTATCATTTCTCTGATATACTTGGTTTGAGAAATAAAAATTCCTTGGTGGTTTTGACGTATCTGAAGTCCAAGAAATAAGGATAGTTCTCCAAGTAATGACATTTCAAATTCATTCTGCATGTCCTTTGCAAATTTATGGCTTAACCTGCCATCATCACTACCAAAAATAGTATCATCAACATAAATTTCAATTAATAAAATACTATCTTGACTTACCTTGATGTAGAGGCTGTTGTCTACACTTCCTTTTCTGAACTCTGTCTACTGTAGATATTTATCTAGTCTATAGTACCATGCTCTAGGAGCCTTCTTTAGACCATACAAGGCCTTCTTTAATTTACACACATAATCTGCGTTCTCTGACAACTTAAATACTTATGGTTGTTCAATGTAGACTTATTCTTCAATTTTCCCATTCTGAAAAGATGATTTTACATCCATCTGATACACTTTAATATTTTTGGAGCATGCATAAGCTAAAAGAAATCAGATTGCTTCCATTCTGGCAACTGGGGAAAATGTTTCTTCAAAGTCAATTCCTTCAACTTGTGCATATCCTTTACATACCAATATGGCTTTGTTCCTTGTAACCTGTCCATCTTCATTCAATTTATTCCTATATACCCACTTTGTGTCGATCACATTCTTATCCTTTGGTCTTTGAACCAATTCCCAAGTATCATTTTTCTCTATTTGATCCAATTCTTCATCCATGGCCTTATTCCAAAATTTATCCTTGTTGGCCTCTTCAAAACAAGTTGGTTCAATCATAGATGACAATGCTAGGTGCGTTTGTTCTGGTGAAGGGATTCTTCTTCTAGTTTCAACTCCTTCATCTTTGTTTCCGATAATCTGATTTGAAGGATGATTCTTTTGTACTTGTCTGCTAGGTGTCTTTGGAGGTGTTCATGTATGATATATCGTCTAGACTTACCACTTAATACACTTAATTTGTCAACTCATGGGTCTGAATGTTTTACAGGCTACCGTGAATTGTATGTGCAGACCGTTCTTCTTTCAATATTGATCATGCAAGTAAACAATCATTGTAGTAACATAGAGAATAACGACTAGATTGCTAATGCTGAAACATAAATAACTGTAACATTCAAATGAAGCAGGAAAACTGTAAATGAAGCAAAACACAGAGATCTAACAGATTCCACACAAAACCACAACAAATCTATACCATAGGCTGATAACACCTGATCAAAAGAGCGGGCCAAACTCCTCGATCAGGGCTACGATGAACTAACTATCACGAAAACTCAGAAACTCAGAAGAAACTCGATTTTCATTAAATAAAATGGGATTACATAAGTTGCATTCTTGATACAGGATAACTTTTAGCTAGTTGAATGACTGCCTAATCCTTCTCTATCTCTGTTCGGCCTTTTATACAATTCATGGAGCACAGAGCGTCCCAAGATTAGGGTAACAACTCTTCCTAAAAACACACAAAGGTTGAACTGATTAACAAAACCTAATGTTGGACCATGGAACAGGTCCTCTCTTGCACCTTCAACCCGCAGACTGTGTTGGGTCCTTGATTACAACATCTTTCCAGGCTATTTTTTCTCTGTTCCTACGAGATTTCAGAGATTAGTGATTCGGTTTGGTAAACCCCCAACCAATCTCTAACATATTTTAACTAATACACACAATGATCTAATAGAGGTGCATTCTTACCCTTGTGGTTACACACAATAGCTCAAGGAATGTAGAAATGGAGGTAAATAAGGATAGAAAAAGGTGGTAGAAAACAAACAATTTCATGGGCCAACATCTCCCCCAAACTTTAGTCACATGCACGTCCTCGTGCAGGCCGTCGCTTTGGCAGAACTAGGTTGGAATCTTGATGCTAGGTATGAAGTTCTGGTATGTCATATGCCTCAACCATGTCTCTCCCTGGAAACTTATATCCCCCAGTCAATATTAGATCCTTCCACCATTCTCCATAGACCTTGTAATCAGGTTGATATTGATCAAGTGGCATCCAAATGATGGGGAATGAAAATTTTAAACCTAGCCATCTAACCACACAAAACCTCATACATGCTATATACTTGGATATTCTTTCCATGGCTCTACGAAAATTGGGAGCCTCAAATGCTTCCCGTTCTCTGACAACATGTGGTGATAAGGCCCATCTCTGGTCATAGTTTTCAAGTGCCTCTTCCTTGCAATGGGTCAACTATTTTATGTAGAGCTCAACACACCGTTGTTGTGTAGTTTCCATATTCTGTGGCCAATTGGGAATCTGTCTGAAATAGTTATGTTTGCTAATGATCTGTGTAACTTGAAATTTCTCCATTCTAACCTAAAGGGGTCTATGTACCTAATTTTTCTCGAAAGAATCAAGTGCCTTCTTCCACTTCACCCGATTAATGGTGTAGGAAAGGAAGGCCCTCAATTGGACATATCCCACATAAGGAACCGGATTGAATTTTTGATCATCTCTTAGCAGGTAGTTGTGCATGTAAAGTTCACACATGAGATGTTGTATGAGGATGTAATAACTTTTCAAAGTCCTAAGAAATTTCATGGGGTCTTTAATATTATAAACCATCTCCCGGTGAATACATTCCAGATAGAAAAATAAATATTGTTCATGAAGGAACAATGCATAGCTGAGAGAAGGGGAGCGACACGTTACTACCTGCTGGGTGATATCATACATCTCATGTTTTTCATCTCTTAACCTTTGTATCTGTGCCTCCAAATCTATAATCTTTTCCTTCTGTTTATCACCCTTGTTCTTCTCTTCTTCCAACTTTTCCTCATAGTCACCAACGACTCTAGCAACTTGATCCCTTATGTCTTTCAATGTCCTTAGGTGCACTGAAGAAGGGACAACTCCTGTCCAAAACTGGGCTACAGTTTTATTCCACTTCTGTATCTCGGATTTCAACAAAACTAGTTGATATTCAGTTGTATCTATCATTGGCTCAGCTTGAGCAGATGTTTTTACTGTGGAAGCATGCAAAATAGGATCAGTCTGAGTGGTTGCTGGTACTGTAGAGGTGTGCAAGATAGGCTCGGTCTGAGTAGATAATGTATGCAACACAAACTCAGTTTGAGTAGTTGTTGTTACTTTGGGAGTATAGACAATTTGAGTAGTTGCGAATACTGTGGGAGTATCAACAGTTTGGGTAGCTACTGAAATAGTCTCCTTGACATTTCTCCTCACTGCTTCCTTGGGAATTCTTTTGTATCTTCATGCTCATTTCTTCAGGTGGAGCACCTACTTATTTATCTTGGCATTCTCAATCCTCAATTGCAGACTTTCTCTAAAGGATTTCCTATAATGGTCTTGGATAGGGGTTCTTCTCCTTGCACAAAATTCAACAAATTCTTGTTTGACAAGAATTTCTTCAGCCCATCCCCTAGGAGGAACCTCATTCTGAGCTTCATTTCCTGCAGCCTCTATGCCTGGCTCTTGTTTAACTCACACTTCTCCTAGAATAGTAGCACCCAACTCTGGTTCAGGGTTTTCAGCAGAATCATGCTCTGACATTGGTTCTTGTGTAACAACGTCGGTCATTTCTTGCTAAAAAACTGGAGGAGTAGCTGTTGTGTCTTCAAAAATAGGGTTTTCGGGAACGACTTGTTCTGACGCTGCTTCCTGGCTTGTTACCATTAGTGAGGCCCTTTGTTTTAAGAATGAGACGGAGGATGATACCATCAACACCTTCATCAGTGAATCTGAATCTGTTCCCAATCTTACCCGGTCATTTATCGAATCAATTATGAACTGTAATGAACATGACACTCCTGAATCTAAAACTGAGATCGATACTATCCCAGTCATACCACACAGTAGTGTCCCTATTGAAATTGAACTAGGAAAGACATTGAATGTCAATCCTGATCTCTCACCCACACAGTCCGAGCAATTACTTAAAATTCTTCGGGAACAAAAAGAGGCCTTCACCTGGAAATATACAGATATGAAATGAATTATCATTGATTTATGTACCCATCACATATACATTCAAGAGGGATGTCATCCCATTAGAAAACCACAGAGGAGAATGAATCCCACTTTGAAACAAATTGTCAAATATGAGCTGCAGAAACTATTAGATGTGGGATTCATCTACCCAATATCGGATGGTCAATGAGTATCCCCACTGGTCATTGTTCCTAAGAAGAATGGAAAGTGGAGGATTTGTGTCGACTATCGAGAATTGAATAAAGCAACTCAAAAAGACCATTTTCCTCTTCCCTTTATTGACCAAGTCCTTGACACATTAGCCGAGAAGAGGTTTTTCTCCTTCCTAGATGGGTTCAGTGGGTATAATCAGATCTAGATAGCTCATGAAGACTAGGACAAGACCACTTTCACAAGTCCCTGGGGGACCTTTGCATACAGAGTTCTTCCATTCAGCCTTTGTAATGCACCTGCTACTTTCCAAAGGGAAATACTAGGGATCTTCTCTGATTTAGTCAATGACAGTGTTGAAATCTAAATGGATGACTTCACTCCTTATGGGGATTCCTTCGAAGAAGCCTTGGAAAATCTAGAGAAAATACTTAAAAGATGAAAACAAATGCATGTTTCTCTTAGCACAAAAAAGTGTCACATGCTCATGGAAGAAGAGGTTGTGTTGGGACACTTACTTTCAGTATTAGGGATCTGGGTTGATCCTGCCAAGGTAGAGGTAATATTGCATTTTCCTACACCTAAGACACCAACACATGTACGCAGTTTCATTGGTTATGCATGCTATTACAGACATTTCATAGAATTTTTTTCTAAAATAGCACACCCTCTTTTTCAATTAATAACCACAGATGCAGAATTCGTGTGGACAGATGAATGTGAGACCATGTTTGGACAAATCAAAGAACTGGTTTGTAAGGCTTCGATACTTCGAGGACCAGATTGTAAGGTTTTGTTTCATATTTCAACCGACGCTTATCACATGACAGTGGGAGATGTTTTGGGACAACGGGAGGACAAGAAACCATACACAATATACTACATTAGAAAGAACTTGACTCCAGTTGAACTAAAGTATATGATAACAGAAAAGGAATTCTTAATAGTCATTTATCCTGTTAATAAATTCTGACACTATATTACAGGTTATCCCACTTTTGTGCACATGGATCATGAAGCCATCAAGTATCTCATGAACAAACCTATAACCTTGGGTCAGATCACGAGATGGTTATTATTACTGCAAGAATTTGATATCACCATCGTGGATCACCCTAGGAAGGATAATGTAGTTGCATATTTCTTGTCTAGATTAGAAAATGATACACAAGGGGAACCTGTAGAAGATAGTTTCCCAGATGAACATCTTTTTGCAATTTCTTCTCATGTTCCATGGTATGCAGATATTGCTAACTATCTTGCTATAGGAAAGGTGCCTCAACATTTTCCTTACAGGGAACAATGGAAGATCATCCATCAAAGTGCTTGTTGCATATGGATTGAGGGATTCCTCGTTTTCACTAGGCCTGACCAACAAATATGACGTTGCATAGGAGAAGATGGTATTTATGATGTCTTGAAGGCTGCTCATGATGGTCCCTGTGGAGGCCATTTTGCAAATAAACGAACAGGTCACAAAGTGCTGCAAATGGGGTATTAATGGCCCACTATTTTTCAAGATTCAAGGAAGTATGTCTGAGGGTGTGATAGCTTCCAACGAATGGGAAAGCCTGGTAAAGAAAATGAAATTCCCTTGAACCCCCAAGTAGCCCTTGAGACCTTTGAAAAATGGGACATTGATTTCGTGGGACCATTCAATCCCCCCTCACAACAGAAAGTCCATATTCTGGTCTGCAGGGATTATGTAACAAAGTGGGTTGAGGCGAAGGAAATTGTAAAAGAAACCGAGCAGGTTGTTTCAAACTTCTTGTTCGAAGAATTTTTTTCTCGATATGGAGACCCTAGAGAAATAGTCTCAGATGAAGGATCACAGTTCACATCACATATGATAGCAGGGTTAATGAAGAAATACAGGATCAAGCATAGGATAACAACTTCATATCATCCCCAGGAAAATGGTCAAGTCGAGAGCACAAATGAGGTACTGGAAAATATGCTCACAAAAACTATAGCAAGTCATCATCGATATTGGGTGGAAAAGCTTCCTAAAGCACTATGGACATACAGGAAAACTTGGCAAAATACAATGGGATTTTCTCCATATGAGCTTGTCTACGGAAAATCTCCTTTGTTTCCCATAGAGTTCGAAATTAAAACACTTAGAACAACCCTGGAATTAGGTTTGGATCTTTCAGAATCCAAAAAACATCGTCTGGAGCAGCTAAACAAGCTAGATGAAATTCAATTAGTGGTTGTTCAGAATACTGCTACAATCCAGGACCACCATGCTAGATGGCATGACAGGTTTATCAAGAAGAAGACATTTCAAAAAGGGGATTGGCATTACTCTATGATTCCCGATTCAAGGATTTCAAGGGAAAAATATGCTCAAGGTGGATGGGGCCATATGAATTTGACAAGGTATTTGACAATGGGACTATTAGATTGGTAACAATAGACAAGGCACGTACTCCCCTGATAGAAAACAGACACCGACTTAGAATATATCATAAACCAACTTCCAAATCCTCCTTTGTCAAATGAATTTCTTATCAAACTGATTTGGAAATCATTAGTACAGAGGATCCTCCCTCTTCCCCCTCATCTTGAATAAAAATAAATAAATAAATTAATAAATTAATAAATTTGTGTTGCAAGTACCTTTCTGAACAGTTGAAATCAGCAAAGACATCTCTGGAATTTCAAAAGAACACAACTTCTACAGTGGCCGCTACTCTGAGCTACTGCTACTTCGGTTGCCGCTACTCTGAGATGCCACTACTCCAGTCGTTGCTACTCTAGATGACGTTATTTCAAAAAAAAAAAAAAAATGTCGATGTGTTCGGGTGCCCTTACTTCAAAATCGTCATTGTATGCGTTGTCGCTACTCCTATTGTCGCTACTATGGTTTCTGCTAGTCCAGTTTCCACTACTCCAGTCGTTGCTACTCCGGGTGTCGTTACTTTAAAATCGTTGTTGTACCATATCCCGTTACTCCGAGTTGTTGCTACTCCAGTCGTTGCTAGTCTTGGTCGCCACTACTCTCTGGTTGTCGCTACTCCAGTCACTGCTACTCCAGGTGTCGTTACTTTAAAAATCGTCGTTGTACCAGATGTCGTTACTCCGAGGTGCTTCTACTCCAGTCGCCGCTACTCTTGGTCGCCACTAATCTCTGGTTTTTGCTACTCCTACTGATTCTACTGTGGTTATAGTTACTCGTCTACACTCCCACCAACATGGATACCGATATTCCAGCTACCGCCACTTTCGATGTCGCCGCTCGATTCGAAGTTGTCACTCCATATTCCACAATTGCAGACGATGATATTCCTGCGATGATGCTTCTCCATAATAGGTGAGTCACCAGGTACATCCTCAACCAACTTTAACGAATTTGGGTAATATTACACATGACATAGGCATTTGCACCCGAGGACTATCTTCACTTTAAGTTTGGGGGAGATTTTATGTCTTTTGCCAAAGAGTCATCATTACCCTCTTTAATCACACAATTTCGCAATCATTACTCAAATATTTATGACATTGTTTCACACATCGGGATTCTACACACCCGCCAAACCGTCAATCATCCACCAAGATAATAAATTTGATGCCATATCATCATCATTACTTACCTGCCACATCATTTAATTCTTCTTTTTTTTTAAATCCACGACTCTTTCCATAATACATTTTCCGCAAAATTGTTTTGCCTACCATTTCTCCTGAACTGGTCGTCGATACTCCTCGATCAGGCGTAGTCAATGGAACAAAATGGGTGGTGGAGCAGTAAGATATGAGCCAACAAATACTACACAGGTCCGTCAAAATATGGAAGTCTGGAAAATTTTCCAGAATGCAGGTTGGGACACGTATTTTGAGAGGTTATAGGGATTTGATGTAGACATTACAACAGAATTTGCCCAAAATATGGATGACCACTCCTACACGGTCTTCGGATTAAAAATCAAAAGTCACGGAAGAAACCATTGCAGCAGCTAGTGGGTTTCCAATATCCGGTCAACGATGGTTTGTCCGGAAAACACCACTCCCGGAATTTACAGAGTTGTTTCTGCGTGAAGGAGAAGAAGTAAAGCCGAAAGGGAAAGGATACAAACAGACTTATTTGCCACCTCCATGGGCTAAGGTAGAACTGTTCTTCATAGGGTATGTGACATGCGAAGGTCGCCCCTCTACCATTTACAAATATCATCTCAAATTGCTCACATCTCTGTGTTTCCAACAACGCATAAGCATGCCCTATTTTCTATGGAATAACGTTCATTGGATGGCGCAGACAGCTCAACGCTCACACCAACCATTCAAAACCCTCAAATATCATGGCCTTTTTAAGCTACTAGTTGTTCATGCACTATAGCAAACCCCTGTGATTTGGCCACAGTTCATAAGACTCTCAGAAGAGGAATTGACAGAACTTATCCCAGAAGTAGCAGAAACCCTAGCAGAGAGAGATGGGATGAGCAGGTTGGCAGAGGCTACCGAAACTATTGCAGAAGGGAAGAGAACGAGTGCTAATACACAAGAATCATCCTCAGACAAAGATACGGAAATAAGGAACCATCGGTGGAAGTTAGAGAGGTTGGGGGAATGAGGCAGGTCATTAACCTGGATTCAGAAGAAGAAGAAGAAGAGGGTTCTATTTCTCCAAACCCTTTTCCTGAACAAGAAAGAGATGTCGATACTCCCACAACAAATGAACAATAAAGAGATGTTGCTACTCCCTCAACAGATGAACAATAAAGGGACGCTGCTATTTTGCCTGCAGATGATCATGAGATGGATGTTGATACTCATCAATAGGAGGAGTAGTTGTTGTGTCTTCAAAAATAGAGTTTTCAGGAACGACTTGTTTTGATGTTGGTTCTTGTGTTACAATGTCGGTCCTTACCTACTCATCGATGGGAGGAGTAGCTACACCATCTTCACAGATAGGAATTTCATAAAGTTCTGGCACTGGTTCTTGTGTGACAACGTCAGTTACCTCTTGTTCATAGATTGGAGGAGTAACATCATTCCTCTCCTGCTCGTCAAACAAAGGGGTATCTCTTTCTTGTTCTGGGTAGGGGGGTTATTGTGATGTTCCTTAGTGACAGGGTTCTGAGGAGGAAATTGTTGGTTCACAGTATTTTTAAGTTGCCTATCTTCCTTCTCAGGTTATGACTCTGGAAAGTCATTATCAATTTGCTCAATAATTATTGGTGAATTCTTGGCATTCACTACCCTACCCGATCTAAGATTTAGTTCATTACATCCCAGGGTAGAAATTCCATAATTAGGGAGGTTGAGTGTCTCAACCTGTTGAGCTCCTTTATTATTTGGATTGGGGTTGGATTTGACAGAAATTTGTGGCCGAAGAGGAGGGTTATTAGCAGAAACACTAGGGGGCAACTGTAATTGTTGCTGCTGTTGGAACTATTGTGGTGGTATAGTCTGAGGAAGTTAATTCTGGTTTACTTGATTAGGGCCACGCCATTTATGGGACCAAGGGGCAGTTGAATTATTTTGTGGGGGTCATGGTTTCCAAGAAGTGGGATATTGGTATTGATAATTTTGTGGCCATGATGGTGAAAAAGGCATGGTTTGAGATCCGAAATTTGAAGTATTGAAATATGGAGAGAAGTCTCGAGGCATAACTTGATTTATGTTCTGTGGTCGTGGATGCCATGGCTTATTTGGTTCCATAAAGTAGAGTTGATCCTTCTCTTCGTCTACTCCCTGAAAGATCGCCTTTAATCCTGGTAAAGAAGGACATTCACTAGTCTCATGATTCTGATCACATATAGCGCAAATAGTGTTTAGTGGACATTCATGCTGCGAATGTTTCTTTCTGCACCTAGGACAAAATACTGCCATGGATTTTTCTGACTCAATCTGCTTCTGTTTTTCTTGTAGAAGGTCCATTTGTGAGGTTAGGGTGTTCAAAATTTCGGTCCTCAAATCCTCTAGCAGGTTCCCAAGTTCTATATTTGTGACCCCACTGCTGGACGGTTTGGTAATTCGAGTTCCCTGCCTTTGTCTGGAATCAAGGATGATTTTAGGGGCTAAATTTTGCTCATGGGCTAATTTTCCATGGTTTTTCCAAAAACGAGATTCACTATTTTAAAAATGATTCGCCCAAATTCTATAGGATAAAATTATTTTACCTTAAAAATCACCAAAATTTTATAAAAACTAAATAAAATACTTATAAATTTGAATATTTTTAAAAACATATCGCCAAACATTTATAGTTGACATATGAAGGATTAGTAATATTCGCTAAGGTTTCTACGTTTTAAAATAAATTTCCATCCTTAAAATCATCCATGGTCTGGATGCTCCTCGTGAACATTGGATGCATAATTCACAGATTATGTCAAAGTTTGACTTTGATATGTCCCCTTTTCCTACCATATTCAATAGTTCCAAGGAATCTTCCCTTAATGATCGAAGAAAGATTATTTTCAAGATATCCTTGTCTAGATCACTGTGCCCTGATCTCTGCATATTGTAATTAAATCGCTCCAAAAAATCCTCCATGTTCTCATCCTCCTTCTGCACTATTTTAAAGATCTCCTCCTTTACATTTCGAGATTTGCAATAATCTTGGTACTTGTCAAGGAAGGTGGTTTTCATTTCTTCCTAGGTAGTGATAGTTTTTCCACCTAAGCCCATGAATCATCTCAGGGTTATTCCTTTTAAAGTAGAAGGAGATATTTTTAGCTTATGAGCATCAAATATATAATCATACCCACGACAGACAATGTCAAATTCTAATGGAAATGTGTTTGGGTCTTCATTAGATCATCCATGAAAATCAGGTAGTGCAGAGAAGGGGATAGATTTCATGGGAGCCTCCCTTATGATATCCCCAATTGGAAATTCAAGTGATGAGTTAGCCATACTTTTGTACTTACTTTGAGTTTTTGCAAAATTCCCACTAGGTGTTTGAGTCTGTTTATTTGTACTCCCTTGTTCCTTGTTGTGCAAGTGTTTCTCAAGGTTGCCCTGGTGGGAGGATTCCCCAAAGTCTTCTTTTGTTTGAATAGGGTTTCCCTAGTGGGAGGATTCCCCAAAGTATTCTTCTGTTTGAACAGGGTTTCCCTGACCCAAGGGTGAATTAGATTCCCAAAAGATCCCCCCTAGTTTTGCAACACTTCCTGGGTCCCGGGGTGAAACAAATTCTTCCTCTAACCCCAGGGTGTATTCCTCCCCTATTTTCTTACTTTCCACCTCTTCTTCTTCGAATCCCGACTCTGTTGTTGGATCTAAGCCGAGCTCCTCCCCTACTAGCAATTTGAGATGCTGTACTTGATCCGGTCTGAACTGGCTGGTCTGATTCGGCTTTTGCAATTATTTTCTGGATGAAAGTTTCTTTGCCCTGATATTTTCCCCTTCCTCTTGGAGGTCTTCCTCCCCCTTCGTTTCTTCCTCTGCCCTGATCGCTCATACAAATGGTGGAAAGGAAATCATTCAATTATCAGAGGGTTATATTTAATTGCTTAGGACCTGAGGTAGGGTATAAGTTTCCCTCCTCAAGATGAGAGAGTGGCCCCTAAAATAGAAAGAAGAAAGAAGAAAGACAAAAATAAACCCTAAGAACAGAAAAAAGAAAACAACTTAAATGCCCAGGACCTGGATCAGGAAAAGTAAGACATTCCTCCCTAGAATGAGGGATTGATCCTATGATCAATATGTATCGAAGTCTTTTCCTTTGGCATCCTCCCCAACAATGACACCAAAATGTTGGTGTTCTGTATATCATCTAGATTTACCACTTAATACATTTAATTTGTCAACCCAGGGGTCTGAATGTTTTACAGGCTACCATGCACTGTATGTGTAGACTGTGATTCTTTCAATATTGATCATGCAAGTAAACAATCATTGCAGTAACATAGAGAACATAAAACCTATTGCTGGTGTTGTAACATAAATAACTGTAACATTCAAATGAAGCAGGAAAACTGTAAATGAAGCAAAACAAACAGATCTAACAGATTCCACACAAAAAACATAACAAATCTATATCATAGGTCGACAAAACCTGACCAGAAGAGCAGGCCCAATTCCCCGATTAGGGATGTGGTTAACTAACTATCACAAAAACTCAAAAACTCAGAAGAAACTCGATTTTCATTAAATAAAATGGGATTACATAAGTTGCAGTCTTGATACATGATAACTTTTAGCTAGCTGACTGACTGCCTAATCCTTCTTTATCTCTGTTCATCCTTTTATACAATTCATGGAGCACAGACTGTCCCAAGATTAGGGTAACATCTCTTCCTAAAAATACACAAAGGCTGAACCGATTAACATAACCTAATGTTGGACCATGGAATAGTTCCTCTCTTGCAGGGATGATTTTAAGGATGGAAATTTATTTTAAAATGTAGAAACCTTGGTGAATCTTACTTATCCTTCATATGTTAATTATAAATGTTTGGTGATATTTTTGTAACAATATTCAAATTTCTAAGGATTTTATATAGTTTTTATAATTTTTTGGCGATTTTTAAGGTAAAATAATTTTATCCTATAGAATTTGGGCGAAACTCGTTTTTGGAAAAACCATGGAAAATTAGCCCATGAGTGAAATTTAGCCCCTAAAATCATCCATGCTCTCTTGCACCTTCAACCCGTGGACTGTGTTGCATCCTTGATCACATCATATTGTCAGACCGTGTTTGCTTTGTTCCTGCGAGATTTTAGAGATTAGTGATTCAGTTTGGTAAACCCCCAACCAATCTCTAACAGTTTTGAACTAATACACACAATGACATAATAGAGGTGCATTCTTACCCTTATGGTTACACATAATAGCTCAAGGAATATAGAAATGGAGGTAAATAAGGATAGAAAAAGGTGGTAGAAAACAAACAATTTCATGGGCCAATAGGAGGCACTTCTTGAACTTTCTCTTCTGCTTCTATTAGATATTCTTCATCTTCCCCTTATACTTCATTTTCATCTTCTGCTTCTTCTTTGTAAAGTTGTTGCATTGATTCATTTTCTTCTTCCTTTAATTCTTGTCTACCTGTTTCATCAATTGTTACGTTGATTCTTTCCAAAGTTCAATCTCAGGTTGTAACACTTGTATGCTTTCCTTGTACTTCAGTAACCAACAAGTACTCATTTTTCCACACAACAGTCAAACTTTTCAATTCTTCCATCTTCTCTTTTGATGTAACATTTTCTCCCAAAAACTCTGAAGTTCTTCACATTTGTTGGTTTTCCTTTCCATAGCTCGTAGGGAGTTTTGTGAGTGTTGTTTTTGAGCATTACTTTGTTTTGAATGTGAACTCTTGTATGCACTGCCTATGTCCAAAAAATATCTGTCAATTTGGAATCCATTAGCATTGTTCGAGCCATTTCTTGTACTGTCATGTTCTTTCTTTCAACAACTCCATTCTATTGAGGTGTCCTAGCAACGGAGAATTGCCTTTTTATTCCATGACTACTACAGTAGCCCATAAATTCCTTTGAAGTGAACTATCCTCCATTATCAGATCTCAAGCATTTGATTTTTGAATCCATTTCATTTTCAACCATTTCCTTGTAGATCTTGAAGTTTTCAAAAGCTTATGACTTATTCTTGAGAAAGCAAACTGCAGTCATTCTTATATAATCATCAACTAATAAAATAAAGTATTTCTCACCTTTTAAACCCTTTGTTGTAGTTGGTCCAACTAGATCAGTGTGCACAATTTCCAGTGGTCTTGTCGTTGAATATTCCTTTGATTTGAATTTGGTCTTTGTTTGCTTTCCTTGTTGACAATGCTTGCATAAAGTGTTGGTTGGTTTCTTGATCTGGCATATTTATCTGACTACTTCTCTTTTGATGATTTTAACAAGGTTATAAAAATGTATGTGACCCATTCTTCTATTCCATAGCCAACTTTCATCTTCCTTTCCTAGACAACACTTTTCATTTCCAATTTCACTTAACACATATATGTTGCTTGAAGTTCTTGCAACTGTAGCAATCAATTTTCCAGAACCTTCTTTTCTTATCTTGCACTTTTGTGAATCGAAAGTAACTTTATGACCTTGGTCACACATTTGAATCACACTTAGAATATTATGTTTCATATCTTGTACTAGTAGAACATTTTTTTCCTTTGTATTCTTGTTCCCAATTTTGACTGTGCCCTTTCCAATGAATTTTGCTGAATCATCATTTCCGAAGGATACTAATCCATATCTTTCTTTTCTTAATGTAAGAAACTTGTCTCTATCACCTGTCATGTATTTTGAACAACCACTGTCAACATACCAACCACGTTTCTTTTTCTTAGCTTATAGAGCGAGTGTGCATTCTTCATTGCTATACTGATTCTTCTTTCTTATCCATGTCATTTTTTGAGGTTCCCGTCTGTGACTATTGTTGTTTTGTTGTGGTTCTCTATGAGGGACTGTCATTCTGAAATCTTTGGCCATGTGTCCAAAGTTTTTACATTTGTAGCATTCCACTTCAGTACTCAAAGATTCAAACCTATTGTAACTTCTTCTCTATGTTTCACAAGGCCTTCTTGGATAACCCTTTTGTGTATGACTTTCAAATTTGTTTATGTTCCTGTTGTTAGCTCTGCAATTCACAGCTTTATGTCCAAAATTATTACATGCATAACATAAACCAAAAAATATAGTTGGATACTTGGGTGTTGAAGATATTCTGAAAGGAGGTGCTCTTATGAATCCTTCTTCTTCCTTAGGCCTATCTATTTCTGTCAGTAGTTTATTCTGAAATCTGAATCTTCTCAGTGGAGGAGTGTCCCTGTAATTTTCTTTGTATACCTTCCTATCCCCTTTGATTGTTTCTACATAGATTTTTGGATATGTTTCTTGTTTTGTTGTTTTGGAGCTTGATCCCTTTTCTATCTGATTGTATCCAAGTCCAGACTTGTTATGATGAGGTTTTTGACTGTTGATATTGTCATTCAAAACTTTTGAGTTGTTCTTCATATTTTTCTTTTGAAGATCCTTTCTTAATGTGACAATTTCTTCTTCCAAATTTCCAATGATCCTATATCTTCCTTCTATCTATTCTTTGAGTGCTTCTTCAATTCTTTTATCTTATTCAATTTGAACCTTCCAATTTGTGATCATTTTTTCTAGGTCTTGAGTGTCTTCTTTCTTGTCTAGTTCTGCTTATTTTTCTTATTTTCTCTTCTGATAACTTCTATGGCACACAACAATTCTTCTCGGTAGTCAACTTCTGCCTCTTCATATTCTTCTTCGACCTCTTCATATTCTTCTTCGGAGTCTTCTTTATCACAATCTTCTACTGCCATGAATATAACTATTTTTGTCTCACTGTCACTGACTTCATATTCATTTGATGATGAGATGTCTTCTTTGGTGCATAAGATTTTCTTGAAAACTTTCTTTGTGGTTCTTTTTCCTTTATATGTTTGCTTGCTATTTGAGTAACCTTCATCATTTCTATTTTTCTTATGAGGACATTTGTTATCAAAATGACCAATACCATCATAATTAAACCAAATCAAAGGAAGCTTACCTCTATACCTGTCGTTGGTTCCCTTGTTCAATCTTCTAACAAAGTTGGTCACTTCTTCATCATCTTCCGAGATGTCACTATTGATGCTATGTTCTTTTTCTTTTTTCTTTAACCTTTTGGATGCTTTGAAGGATGCTTCTTTTATATCTGGATTTTCCTGTTCAATTATCATTTCATATGCTATGAAGATTCCATGTAGTTCGTCCATGCTTATTGAGTTTAGATCTGCTCTTTCTTCTAGTGCTGATATCTTAGGGTCAAATCTCATAGGAAGAGATCTTAGTACCTTTTGACAAATTACAGATTCTTTGATTTCTTCTCCCAATCCCAAGATTGCATTTATTGTTTCATCAACTCGTAAAAATTAAGTTGCAATGTTATCATCTTCCTTCATCTTTATTTGTTCGAACTGACCTCTGTAAGTTTGAATCTTTGTTGCTTTCACTTTTGAATCTCCTTCATAAATATTTCGAAGTTTGTCCCAAATCTCTTTAGCGGATTTACAATGTGAAACTTTGATGAATATCGTTTCACTAAGACCGTTTAGAAGTGAATTTGTGGCTTTGGAATTATTTTGACCGAGTTTCACTGCTTTGTCATTTGTTGTTGGAACTGTTGGTACTGTGTATCCATCTACAATTGATTGCCAAATTTCAAAACCCTATGCCTGTATATATGTCTTCATCCTTATGCTCCAAAATGCATATTTATGTCCATCAAACTGTGGTATTCCATTTTTATACAAGTTGTTTCTCTCCATGATCTTCCTTTCAGTGGTTAAACTATTTTCTGAAGGAACCCGCTCTGATACCAATTGTTGGATTACTGAGAGGGGGGGTGAATCAGTAATAGAGAAATTTAATCATTTTTAACCATATAATGCAAGTGTTATATCATTGTAGAATTATCATCCAATAATTGCAGAGTAAATAAAGAATGGAAAAATGAGAAATCATACACATACACAGTACACCAGTGTTTTTACATGGAAACCCAAAGCGGGAGAAAACCATGAAATGATTTTTCTTATATGTCTTAAAGAATTGCATTCATTGGAAGAACCAACTTCCTTTGTTATCCAGCTGCAACTAGAAGGAGGCTCCAACCCCCTAGTTTCTCAGGCTACAACCTGAGGGAAGCTCCAACTCCCCAATTCTTTGGCTACAACCAGAAGGAGGCTACAACCCCCTAAGTTCTTCGGCTACAACCGGAAGGTGGCTACAACCACCTGTCCTTGCCCCATCCAACCGCCCTGAAATATAAATGCAAAATGTAGAAAACCTGTCACTATCACTGAATCAACCACTTCCATTGTCAACCTGTCACTGTCATCCTGTACTAATAACCTGTAACAATATGTACCAATCAACCTGCACCAAACAACCTGTACCAATAACCTGACCTGACATGTACCATGCATCAACCATGCATCAACCTTGAATCATCAAGATGTACCAACATCATCAAATATACACCTCATGTATGTGCCAACTCACCAACTATACACCTCATGTATGTGCCAACTCATCAACTACTTGTCTCAACCATGTACCCAACATGTACCTCAACCATATACCAAAGACATACACCAATATAACCATCAAAAGTTATCTAAAAATTCAACACTCTATCCATAAACCAAATAACATAAACCCTTACATCAAACCATGTGCCACAACCTCACTGTTATGATACCTCATGATAAACCAACAACTTCAGCAACACATCACAACCAAAAGACCAATACCCATATGCCAAATACCAACAACAAAATATCAATTATATCCCTCAACAAATCTGATATATGCAACAATATTGAACATCCAATACCATCTCAAGAGATAAACCCTAGCTCACAAAACATACCTCAAACAAGATGTGTCATATCTCTCATAAATAGACCCCAACCATGTTGCTACCGTGATTTTTCTGCCGCACTTTTTCTGTCGTGATTTTTCTGCCGCACTTTTTTTGCCGCGATTTTTCTGACGTGATTTTTTTGCCGCGCTTTTTCTGTGGCACTTTTTCTACCACGATTTTATTATCGCACACTTTCTGCCACAATTTTTCTGCCGCAATTTTTCTGCCGCACTTTTTCTGCTGCAAATTTTCTCTATCAATAATACATGCCCAGATAACCTTTCACAAAAATAGATATTCAATGATATTCAAGTGTGATTAAATGAGAGAGATTTGCCTCTTATTTATACTTTCATGTAGTATTACACTTTCCTTATTTTAGGGAGTTCTCCATTTACTTTAGTATTTAAATAATTTCTTTTGCAAACACTTTACTTTTGGGAGCTTCTATATGACTCATGAGGGTTCTTCAACTTCATATGGCCATAACTCTCTAACCGTGAGGAGTTATGTGACATTTCACATACCACCAGAAATGGCATGACAAGCATTATCCCTCCAAGATAGTTTCACTAAAAAAATCATTGACCTTCATCTCATTATTCCACAATTAAGCATGGGTTATCTAACCATACTTCTAGGATAACTCAATCTGCAAAGCATCTTCCCATGAGGGATTTCACCATAAGGGGACCACTTTGGAGTTCATCCATTTGTACTTCGTATCAACCATGAAAAGACAATAATGATTCATCTTTACATCAACCAAACTTGGGTCCATTACCCAAACCTTTGTGCTACTGGGATTTCTTTAAGGGTTGACATCAATGACAACCAAACTTAATCAACAAACAGTTCAGGTCGAGAGATTAGTTTCAGGAAGAGTTCAGTCAGGGGGAGTATCCCCAAGGACAGTTCAGTTAGGGGGAGCAACCCCAGATGGAAATATTCTTTTTCCATTGATGACAAAGGGGGAGAGATTTATCAAATGCAGAACACAGAGGCATGGTTCTAGGGGGAGCGATGGTCACCGAGGAGTATGAGTGATATGAATTCAGTATTGCATGACATGACTTACGTATTGCATCAGAGCGTTTTCGTCAATGCCAAAGGGGGATATTGTTGATTAATTGGGTTGGTTTTCATTGATGTCAACCCTTGAAGAAATTCTGGTAGCAAATTCCAGTAGCACAAAGGTTTGGGTAATGGACCCAAGTTTGTTTGATGGATAATAGTATGAGTTTTCATATATTTAAAGGTAAGACTATTCCAGATGGATAATACATGCCATTCCATTTCCGGTGGTATGTGGAACGTCATATAACTCCTCACGGTTAGAGAGTTCTGGCCATGTGAAGTTGGAGAACCCTCATGAGTCATCTAGAAGCCCCAAAAGGTCAAAGTAGTCAAAGTGTTTGCAAAAGAAATTATTTAAATAATAAAGTTAATGGAGAACTCCCTAAAATAAGGAAAGTGGGATGCTACATGAAAGACGTATAAATAAGAGGCAAGGATCTCTCATTTAATCACACTTGAACCTATTGAATATCATTGAATATCTATTTTGTGAAAGGTTATTTAGGTAGGTATTATTGATAGAGAAAAGTGTGGCAGGAATAGTGCGGCAGGAAAAGTGTGGAAGAAAAAGTGCAGTAGAAAAAATGTGAGATAAAAATCGCGACAGAAAAAATCGCGGCAAAAAAGTGTGGCAGAAAAATCACGGCAAAAAAAGTGTGGCAAAAAAATCGCAGCAGAAAAAGTGCGACGACAACATGGTTGGGGTCTATTTATGAGAGATATGACACATATTGTTTGAGGTATGTTTTGTGAGCTAGGGTTTAACTCTTGATATGGTATTGGATGTTCAATATTGTTGCATATATCAGATTTGTTGAGGGATACAGTTGGTATATTTTCGTTAGTATTTGGCATATGGGTATTGGTCTTTTGGTTGTGATGTGTTGCTGGAGTTGTTGGTTTAGCTTGAGGCTACATAACAGTGAGGTTGTGGCACATGGTTTGTTGTAATAGTTTATGGTATTTGGCTTATGGATAGAGTGATGAATTGTTAGATAAATTTTGATGGTTATATTGGTGTATGTCTGGTATATGGTTGAGGTACATGTTGGGTACATGGTTGAGACAAGTAGTTGATGAGTTGGAACATACATGAGGTGTATAATTGATGAGTTGGCACATACATGAGGTGTATAGTTGATGTTGTTGGTACATCTTGATGAGTCGAGGTTGATGCATCGTACATGTTGGTTTAGGTTATTGGTATAGGTTGTTTTGTGTAGGTTGATTGGTACAGGTTGTTACAGGTTATTGGTACAGGATGATAGTGACAGGTTGACAATGGCAGTGGTTTATTCAGTGACAGTGACATGTTGTCTACATTTGGAATTTATATTTCAAGGAGGTTGGATGGGGAAATGATAGGTGGTTGTAGATGGAGAATTTAGGGGGTTGTAGCCTCCTTCTGGTTGTAGCCAGAGAATTGGTGAGTTGGAGCTTCCCTCAGGTTGTAGCCTGAGAAACTAGGGTGTTGGAGCCTCCTTCTAGTTGCATTTGGAAAACATTCTGTGGTTTTCTCTCGCTTTGTGTTTCCACGTAAAAACATTGGTGTATTGTGTATGTGTATGATTGTTCATTTGTTCATTGTTTATTTACTTTGCAATTATTGGATAATAATGCTACACTGATATAAGACTTGCATTATATGGTTAAAAATGATTAAATTTATCTATTACTGATTCACCCCCCCTCTCAGTAATCCAACAATATTTGCAAAATATTGAATGTCCATATGATTTCAGTCAAGCAAAGGCTAGATCTCTTAATATTCAAGCAATTAAGTATTGTATAATGAATGAAATATTTATTGGAAAGATCGTTTGAGAATTTTTCTTAATTGTGTTGTTGAAGATTAGACTGCAGGTATCATAGAGGAATTTCACAAAGGCATATGTGGAGGACACCATGCTTGGAGAGTGACTACATATAAAATATTCGAAGATGGCTATTACTAGACAAAACATTTTTTCTGAGGTAAATGCAAAGGTTAGAGCTTGCAAGGAATGTCAATTTTTTGCAAGTAAAAGGAAACTTCCATAATTACCATTGGTTCTCTTAAAAGTTGAAGCTCCTTTCCAACAATGGGGTTTATACTTTATAGGTGAAATTCATCCTACTTCTAGTGCTCAACACAAATGGATGTTGACAACAACTGATTACTGTTCAAAATGGGTAGAAGCAATTCCCACCATATTTTCTACTGATGCAATTGCAATCAAATTCCTTGAAGAGAATGTTTTATCCAGGTTTGGATGCCCTATGAAAATCATTATTGATAACGCTCAAGAATTCAAGTCTCTAACTATGATAGATTTCTGTCAAAAATATAATGTCATTCTTGGTCATTCAACTGCCTATTATCCTTAGGGTAATGGATTAGTTGAATCATCAAATAAGAGTCTAATTAGGGTTATCAATAAAATGTTAACTGGAAATAAGAAAGCTTGGCACTCTCATTTGAAATTTGCACTCTGGGCCAATAGAATGAACACTAAAAGGTATATAGATATGTCTCCTTTTCAACTGATTTATGGCATTGTTGTTGTTTTCCCTATTAACCTTGCTCTTCCTGTGATGAAATTGATGGAGGATACTAAATAAGAACCTAATGACCGTACCATAAGAATGAACTAGTTGATTGAAGTACAACAGACTAGAGAGAAAGTTGACCAAAAAATTCAAGAATATCAAGACAAGATGAAAACTATCTTTGACAGAAGAGAAAAACAAAGAAATTTTGCTCCTGGTGATCTGATTTTAAAATGGGATAGCAAGAGAGAAGATCTTGGAAAAACATGGAAATTTTGATCATTTATGGTTGGGACCCTACAAGATTGTTGCAATGGAGAGAAGCAATTCATTTTCTCTTCAAAATTTGGAAGGAAATATGTTGGAATTGTCTGCCAATGGGTGATTCCTGAGACACTTTATTCAATTTTAAAACTTTCATTATGCCACTCATTGTATATAGTCGGATTTCTTTAATTTTTATTTAAGTAATTTTTTTGTTTTCAAAAAATTTAGAGTAGAAACAAATTTGGAGTTATCAAAACAAATAAAAATAAATAAAATACATTCTTTTTGTTTGATTAGAACACTTTGTTATTTTATTCTCCTTAGAAAAAAAATCTCTTCCCTTCTCAAATTTAAAAAAAAATCTTGATAGAACAAGTTGTCTTAAACCACTCATTAGGATTTTAACATGTTAACTAAAATCCAGAAAGGAGAATATGTTAATACACTCATTAAAATTGAAAATATATGTTTTAGGTAGTCTGTTTCTAAGAAAAGGCTTTAGAGTCAAACTTGTAGTTTGTTGTTTTACTCAAGGTATATTACGAAAATAAGATATTTTGAAAACAATAGAGCTATATATGAGACAATAAAAAACCTACGAGTATAATTTATAACTCATGCATATCCGACTCATTCTTAATTAACAAACATCATCCCTTAAATGTCAAAAAGCATATTGATTTCCCCCATTTCCTATAAAATGTCAAACAAATTTAAAGAGATGGTGAAAGGAAATTCAAGTGGGAAATGCATGTATCTTCACCAGGGCTATGGAAGCTTGTTGATAGTGAAGCAAGGCCTGTGATGTCGGAGTGGTTACACCATAGGCTATGGATGTTTTTTGGCAGTGTAGCAACACCATGAGAATGAGGAGGAATGCCAATCGACATATTTACTATAATAATCAATTAAAAATAGTTTTCTCAGAAACAACTCTGTTCTGATCTAGATACTCTTTAAAATATTAAAAAAACCTTCAAGCAGAAAACACTTATTACAAAATTTGACTCAGCCAAAATTTAGAATCATATTACCACAAACAACTCTAGAGTAAAGTTGAATGAGTGAAATTATTTTTATCTTTTCTGGTCATATTCCATATAAACATATTGAACTATGAAATTGGTAGTCATTCAATTTCTTCAATTATAGATTAATCTTACAAGGGAGAAGAATTTTTTTTGCGATTTCATGGAGAAAACACCATTCACTATGACTATATCATTAGTTTCCTGTAGAATAGTGACTCCATAACCTAAAAGGGCACTTGGTTTGCATATTTTTTAGTGTCTCGTAGGGAGACACAATCCCCAGATGGACCCAGATGTTGTAACATAGTCCAAATTTTATGACTTATAAGTCAGGTTTAATAAAACATTTAGTATTGCAGAAAATAATAAAAATAAAAACAAGTTTAATTTTGAATAATTTCTTTTTATAGGATTTATTATTATTATTTTAGAATAAGTTTTATTTTATTTTTAATAAAATGAAGGTTTATATAATTTAAACCACATTTTAGTTTAAATTTTGTTTAAATTTTAGTATTATCTTTTGTATTTTCGATTATTATAAAGTTTTATTTTAATAAAACATGTTTATTTCTTGTAGATATCGATCATTCCTAGATCATGAGATCAATGATCTATATTCAATTGTGGCCTCCACGTGTGCTTGATATTTAACACAAAGGGTGGGGGGGACTCTACCATAGTTAATATCCTTTTGACATGTCGTCAAGCCGTCAATTGCGGCCCCTAAGAAGTGTGGTTATCCTAACCATGCCCAACCCCTCGTAATAGACATGGAGTTGAATCATGTCTAACGTCACATCAGCCGACGAAAAAGGTAAAATTTAAAATTATTATTTTTATTCCGCAAATTATATAGTGACATGAATACATTTCAGGAGATAAAAGGGAAAAGGGCCAAATGTTTAATTTATTTTGAGTTTGTGAAGAATTCGAGCACCCGATTAAGCTTATAAGTGAATATTTTACATCATTACTCCATCTCGATAGCTATCTCAGTCAACACCTTCCACAAGTAACTTTAAATCCTTCTTATCCTTTATTTTATCACTATGAAAATACAAACATCCCAACCTACTTAAAGTAAGAAAAATGTAAACCCTGTAGAAGAAGATCTTGTCAACAAAGATAAGGATGTTTTCGATCATATCTTGTCATTTGATCTCTATGTGTTATACTAGCAGGTAAACCAAGGTTTTTTGGATTTGGTCGACCATTATTATGCATGGGAATTCAACCTCGCCAAATTCATAGTACCTAAGGTTTATCATTTTTGGGAATTTTTAGTGTGGTGCGCTAAAAATTATGTCCCATCCAAGAGAGAAATTATTTCCACAGTTGGGTCTGTTCTTGTTGAATTAAGCACTCAAACTATTAATGAGATGATGAGATGTCCACTGAATCCCGATAGTGAGCCACTAAACAAGTTAGTAGAAACCAAATGTTTCAAAGAGATGGAATCAAAAGATAGGGTTACCCTATTACAGTCATACCTCTGTAGAAATCTTGATGTTCCTAATGATAATGTTTCCCTTCAAACAAATCTATTTCTTGAGAATTCCCATAGTTGTTTTTCAATGATTTCTATGATTTTGGGAAAAAACAATGATTTAACAGTTGATGAGTTTGTCTTACGGATTATGGTTTTGATCTGCCCTATTACAGTGAAACCCATCACTAAATTTAACTATGCCCAATTTCTAGCAAATCAAATTCATTACTAGCTTTCTGAATTTGAGTCTCTCAGAAGCTTCAGATACTAGTCTTACTCGGTCCACCTTTTTCTATTCACACAAGTATTTCATTTTATGCATCTAGGGACAAAGATTGAATATGATCTTGATAATCCAACCTCAATAACTCACTGGACTTCTGTGATTATGAATAAATCTTTGAATGTTGAATTTCACAATATGTGGATCAGTTTATGTCTAAAGTCTACCAAATTATTCACGATCAGGTTCCTGCTAGAATCTTTCAAGAGTGCAAAAAACTATTACAATTAATACCATACAAAAGAGTGGGAGATTGGTATGTTTTTGAAAATTATACTGAAATCAGGGTTTATGGTTGTCAACTTGCTCCCTTTCACTTACTTGTTTTCATGACTCCCATATTTTTCTCTCTTTAATATGTTAGGAAAATATTGAACTCTAATGAAATTCATTTTGTGCCAAATAAGTATAAGTTGACTTTTAAATTAAATAAGGAAGTAGGTCCTTTCATTATCAATATCGGATCAACACTACAGGTAAAAACAAAGATTCTTTCATATCTGGGATTACCACAGGGAGAACCATGGAATTATGACCCTCATGGAATAATTTTAGCAAAATAAATTTCACATGGGAAGAGTCCTTATCAACATCAACAAAAAGAGAAACTAGAGTTATTGGAAAACAAATATAGTTGGCAAGATGCACTGCAAATTCTGCAGATCCATGGTAAAGCATCTGACTAGTCAACAAAATATCCAATCACACAAATGCCACAACATTTTGAAAAGACATACAAAAGAAAACATTCAAAGTCTTCCTTAAATAATTCAGAGACATGGGAAGAAGGATTAGCCAAAAAGAAAAACTTAGAAGAAATTGAAGAAGAAGGAGATCCATAATTACTTGAAGTAATAATGCCAAAGAAAAAAGGCCCTGTTGTGACTATAGAAGTGATATCTTTCAGAAACGATGAAAGGTGTGGTAGGTCAAAGTGAATCAGAGTCAGACACTAGTGATCAATCAAAGAAATTAGACCAAGTTCAACAATTCATGGAAACTAGAATGACAGGTGAAAGTATCAAGAAGAATATGATTCCTAAAGTCTATGACCATGATGCTTATCAAACCAGAATGATCTCAGCTATAGATTATGAGAAAGGGAGACTGAATATAGTAGTCATGGAGCCAAAGGATCAGAAAAAAGTAACAAACATCTCTATTGATCTAAATAATGCACATCCTTTGGATAAATTTGACTTGCACAGACAAACTGCAGAAATGATAGAAAAAGATGCTATGATAGCTAATCTTGAAATCAAGAAACTTCAAGTCATCAATGATAAGCTTAGAACTCAGTTAAATAATGAAAATTTGTCTATTAGGAATAAACAAATAAGAGTGTAGGATCTAGAACAATGGATAATAGAACTTGGAGCCAATCCAAAAGATGATGCATCCATTCAAGAACTGATGAAAACAAAGAACAAAGAAATCCAAGTTATGAATCAAAAGATTAAAATCCCAGGAATTGACCATGTATAGACTCCATAACTACAGGAAATCCAGGCAGAAAAGGTTAGTTTGCAAAGAAGACTGTAGAGATGGGAGATCAGATTGAAAATTTAAAAGAAGGATCTTCTCGTCTTCAAGAAACAAAAAATCATATCCAACAGGTGGGATATCAAGGGCATTAGCATATTTGAACCGAAATGTGTTGAAATTGAAAGCCTAAAGAAAATAATCTCATAGTAGAAAGAAGAAATCAAAGACAAAGAAAAATTTATTTCAGAATATCAGAAGTTGAAGGATAAGATGTTAACTAATATGGAACAGATGAAGCGTAAATTGTAAGGTAAACCATATTTGATAGGATCCAAGCATCTCATCTAGGATGGAATTATCAGTGAAGTAGCCAGGATTTGGGATTATTTAAAAATAATAGATGATGAAATGTTGTTGGTAGATGAAGCAAATGATGTAATAAAAAAATATTTCATGAATTGGGAACAAGACCACAAGTTGCCACTCAAATCATAAAAATCCAGAATTCCAATTCTAGAGAGACATTGTTGAGGAAAGGTGTTAATGACAAAACAACAATGGTGATGGAAATTGAAATAATTTTCACAAAGAGGAATCTAATACAATAATCTCATAATGAATGCATAACACTGGAAATGAACATGGAATCTTTTTCCAACAAATTTGAGAATTTAGTGAAAATAGGGTTACCTTTAGCATGGGATAAAGATGGAAAGTTATTGTCATATGATAACTATAAAAAAAGTTTGTTTATCGCCAGAGAAAAAGATGATATGTTTTAGAACATGACCAATACTCTAAGAGGTCAAATCATTGTTGAACTTCTCATAGATGACTTCTATATTTTATGGCAAACAAAAAACTTATTATCACATGCACCTACATACAAGAAATACACTAAGTTGGATATTGCATTAAGGCATATGAAATATTTTAGTTACCCTTCAAATGCAACTTCGAATCTTCTCCTCCAATTGTTGGCAGGGTGACTCATCAAAGAAGAAGAAAATTATGAATTAACTCCTCTAGTTGTCATATTTCTAGGGAGTCAAAAACTTTGTTGTATCTCAATTTTCTAAGAAATAGGATCGAATAACCATTTTTTGTTTTGATATATCTTGTATAAACGCTCATGAGAACTCAATGTAAAGGAAGATTTTTGGCCCAAGCTTAAGTTTTAATAGAAAATCTTTGTAAGTTTTTGAAGACTCAAACTTTTATGTTTCAAATTATGTGATCTCTCTCTCCTTGTGTTATTTACATGTTCTTAATTTCTTCTTAGATGTATCTACTGCCATGACTGTGATGACTTAGTACAACAACTACCATCATAATGTTGCAAAGGTATCATTTAAAGTTTCAAATTTCTTCAAATATTTTGTGAGTATTAAAGAAGACCTGTGCTTATATTTCATTATTCATTTTTGAATTAAAAGAAGTATTCTTTGTGTTCAAACTATATCTGATTTAAAGATACATAAAAATCACTTATTCTTTCTGAAAGTTAAATAATATTTATCAGACGATACATTACTTTAATTTTCAATTTTGTTTCTCTATATTCTTCTTTCATCTTCTAAAGCCTTAATTGTATGAAACATAAAATGATTTGTCTTCCAATCCTAAATATTTAAATATTTAAATACTAAATATGCATGCCTAAATTAGCAACAAAACACTCTGTTTTAGGACAAATATATTCAAAAATAAAAAAATCAATCTTATGGATGCCTTGAAATAGTTTCCTAGCCAGAAACATCTCAAGGGCTACAACACATGGGATCCTGATATATGGTTGTATACCCTCATAACAAGCGTTGATGACAATGCTTTCATAAGGGGGGTGGAATGTAGTGTAGCTAAAGAGGTAGTGGGGGGGGTCAGAGGGCCCATAGTGATAATAGTGGAGGCCATTCAATGTAAGGTGGACTAGGTCCACTATATTATTAAATAAATCCCACTATGGTAGTTAGATATATTAGTGTGAACATAATAAATGTAAGAGGACTTATTATAAGATTCCACTTCTAAAAGATTCCTCCTCTAGAATTTTCTTAGGTGGTTGGTAGCACTATATAAAGGGGTTCAAGTAATGTAATGGGAGTCAAAAAGAAGAACAAGTATTGTATATGGAGCGTTTAGCACATTAGGAGGTTTCCCCCTCGAAGAGGCAAGTGAACATGAGAGGATCCCTTCCATAATAGGATCCATTGTATAGTGTTTCCCTACCCTAAGGGTTTTCATAATAATAAAGTGAGAGTTTGTCCATATTTCTCTTTGGATATATTGTGGTATTTGTGTATTCAAACCTTTGGTACTTAACGTAGTACGATGCCATATGAACTTGAAATATGCCAAGGATTTGTATCTAGGAGTAATTTATATTCAATCTATCAATGCTTTACAGAGTTGGGTTTAGATTTTTGATGGTAAAATTTTGTAACCTCATATCTTCTGTATCATCCAGGAGTAATGTATCCAATTCTATTTTATATATCCAATTTATCATTGCTTTGTAGATTCAAGTTTAGAAAATTGATGCTAGAATTGTGTAACCTCATATATTCCATATTGTCAATCATGGCATGGATAACACCCTAGTCGGTGATTCATTCTTGAGTCGATCTGAGAGGAGAATCGAACATGGTGGTACCTTCACCCAAAAATCTTCTATTGGAAATTCCACCTTTCATTAAAATCCTTGTCACTTTGAAATTGTCAAACAACCCGCAACCAAACAAAATAGGATGTTGGTTGTTGGTAGGCATCCAACAATGGTGACCATATTAGCATGAAAAGTGGTGTTGGATGGTCCAAAATCTTGCAATGGTAATCAAAGCACATGCTTTTTCTTATTTGAGCATCAATATCATCAAATTTTAAAATTGTTTACTTAATTCTTAAAACTGTCAAATTATATATATGACATACATATTGATTGTATAATAAGGGATTTAGAATTTAAAAGAACAAGGTCGTAGTGTTAGAATATTACCTCATACATGTTGTAATAGAAATCCCATGACTTGACCTGTTGAGTAGGTAATATGATTAGATGACTTAGGTGAGTAATTTGTAGATGCACTCCAAGTCAAAGGATAGTTGAGCACATGGCTCAAGAAGAAAAGGAGATAAGATAAGCTACTTATGATAGTTATGGATAGGTTGAATGAGAGCCCTTGATCTTTGAGCAAGATAAATGATTAAGATCTTCTCAAATTTGTATAAATGTATGTGTTCTCTAGTGTAATAGACAAGTGAAGTAAGTAATTGTGTTACTCTATATGTCTCTTATGCTCCTTAAATGTTTAATTTGGTATCAGAGCGAGACTGGGTGTGACTCTCTCATGGGAAATCAGAGGAATATGAGAATCTAAGAATGTAGTCCTGTGAAGGATTAGGTGTAGGAGTAGGGTAGAGAGAGTTATTGTTGTGTGTGCTTAGTTTTGTAGGAGAGTAGATATTCCGCTGAGAAGAACAAGATCGACGGAAGGATTTCCTTGGTTGTGGCAGGATGTAGAACACACCCTTAGGATTCGATAAAGGTGCACATGTAGCTACAAGGAAAGAAAAATGTCTTCCCCGCATTCGTCTTTACTAATGTGGTCATTGGTGTCCCTGCAGAGAATTATCCCACCAAAGGATGATGGGGAAAATGCCATTGGTCGCATAGTTTGATGGGAGGGAATCACTTCTCTTTGGAGGTATTTCATCATCTTTTTAGAGGAATCACGATCACATACATGAAGAGGGTTTCCCATATCCATTTGAATCAACATTTTGTCGGGCATAAACTGACCCAAAGAGCACCGCATATCGGTTTGAATGAAGAGTGGGCACTTTTCGTTGTCGATGAGGCTTTTCCTACTAAAATAGTAAAGTGTGGTGGAAAACATCATGAGTTCAACAAGAACTTGTAGATCAAAATCAAACAGGAGGATGTTGTGTTGAAATGTAAGATGTGAATGTTGAGTTGTGTAAGGAATTACCTGGAGGATCAATTGTTAGGGTTTTATTTGGTTCCTTTTTTTGGAAGATTGGTTGTTGTCATTGATGTCAACCGTAATCATGGGTTTTTGACCGCAATATTGATGAAGGTATTTGGACATGAAGGAGAATGCACATGCAGATACAACACCCATGGATGGATAGTATACATCATATTGTTTCTGGTGGTATGTGGCACATCACGTGGATCTTCATGGTTGAGGAGAAATGAATTTTTGAAGATGACAAAGTGAATTGAAGAAGGAAGTACATGTAGGCCCCGAAGATAATTAAAGAAAAGAATTACAAAATAAGAAAGTGTCAGTTCGGCCCTAATGTTAAAAGGAAGTGACATAAATGGTATAAATAAACATCATTATACATTCATTTGATACAAGTTGAATTTCATAGGTAATAAGAAGAAAAGAAAGTCGGATTTCAAGGGAGGATGAAGTCTTTTGGTGATGTGTTCTAAGGTATGCTATTTTCAGGTCATCTTACCATTTTTGCTATAACGTTTTTTCTAGAACGATTCAGATGGTGAAATCGCTATAGTATTGAGAAAACATATCAAGGTACCTCTGGTAAAAAATTAAGCACTTGATTCTCTATAATTATGGAGATACACTCTGTGGAAGATAGGGTTTGTGACCAGTCCTGAAGCTAGTCAATAAATAGGTGTTCCGGGTAAAAAAGTCATAACTTCTTCATCGAGAGTCCAAATGAAGTGGGACAAATTTCATTGGAAATATTACGGACTTTAGTTTCTTGTGTGTGAGTTTCAGAATCGGATGTTAATTATTGAGTGCGGGGCATTCTGTGCAAGTTCACTCTCCTGAATAGACCAGAATTGAATAAAGTCTACCATTCTTTCTATAACCTCTTTTTGGGGAGGTTTCAAGGAGTGAAAATTGGAGGAGTTTCAAAGAATACATTGAGCAATATTATCCACAGGATCATAGTACTCCAAGAATTGAAGAATTTCATAAATTGAAGAAGTCTCAGGAAGCATTATCAAGTTCTATGTGATGATTAGTTGATGGTGATGATTTAATGTAAAATTTTATTATCTCTCATATATTCTTGGGTGGAAGGAAGGGGCAAGGATGGAGAGTTAAACTCTCTCTTGATATTGGAGAATTGTCTCTTCCTCTTGGAGGTTTATCCCTCCCTTTACATTTGGAATTTGTAGCTACCTTTGGAAGTCATTACTTCCCTTGAACAATAACTATTGATTATTTCTCATATATTGTGCATGGTGTATTGTGGTGTATTGGTGTAACTATTATACTATTGTTCATTTCTCATTGGATATATTTGAATGGTTTAAGTATAATTTGAACAAGGTTTTAAATTATACTTGATACTGATTCACCCCCCTCTTAGTATCAACAATTGGTATCAGAGCGGGTTACCTTCAGTACAGTTTAACCACTGGAAGGAAGATCCTAAGAAGAAATTGAAGACAAAATTCCAAATGGGATTCCACCATTTGATGGAAGCAATTTTGAATACTGGAGTAATAGAATGGAAACTTA